>QFET01001187.1:0-22804 GCA_003316355.1 Tuber calosporum | reverse complement strand
TTTTTTTTTTTTTTTGGATACTGATTTTGGCCAAAATCAGGCAATCACGTTTCCTTATATAAGGATCATATTAGTACCTATAATACATATACCGGCCTCTCCTTCTACCGGTACCCCCTTGCTAGATCCTATTTTGCCCCTGTTCCCCCCCTGTTTTTTCCTCCCAATGTTCAGGTACTTGTTGTTTGTAACAAGTCCAATGGGATAGTCATACAGCATTGATGTTTTACTGGGTGGCTTACGGGGCTTGGGTGGGGCTTGACATCTTAGGGGTACAGTGCAAAGAGCCTCAAACCGGGTCGTGAAAACAGCGATTTTGAACTGCCGTAGTGAACTACAACAAGTAATTATTTCGAAAGGAAAAACGTAGGCGAGGAAGTTATTCCTGAGGAGAAGAAGGTCTATCTTTTTTTTTTTTTCTTTTTTTTTCCTAATCAGGCGTTTAATGAGAGAGTACATAGTTCAAGATTAAAAAGTGAAAATTTTGGAAAGAATGAAACAAGTGATAGAATCTAACCTAGCACTGTGCTGAAAAATACTGTAGAGTCTAGATGGGTAAAACAAACATGATGATGTGTGAAAAAAAAAAACAATGATAGACTCAGCACCAATCGACAAGAACCTTCGCCTAGGCTCAAGGCTCTAGTTAGAAAACCTTTCTTCAAATAACTTCTTGATTTCTGCTTTCGAGCTATTCACCTCTCTTCCAGTGCCTTTAGGTGTATGATATCATTTCCACCTACTCCGGTTGTCTTGGCAATTCCTGGCTCAACTCTGGTAGGTTGCAAGGGAATTCTCGTTCCACCGGAGGACCCACCTTTCAAGCACTTTGCTCCCTAGGTTTTCCACACTTTCTTATGATACCCGATCGGAATGCAATCAAACGCTTGTATTATATAGTGACCGGGAAAAAGTGCACAACGCAGAAGCCCAAATTCTATTGCCGTTCCCATCTATACTTGCACACCATACGGTGGGTCTGAGGGCATTCAGGCCCAGATTTGAAAAAGCGTTTTTGGAGTGCAGGGGGGTCAAGATGATCTCTGAGTCCGGATGCAAAAAGGCGTCATACTAAAGGCTTTCGGCTCGCATCAACGTTGCTCGAACCTGGGCCTGAATGCCACTAGTCCCTCTAATTAATTTCCTTTACCAAGGTGATATTTCATTTTTCAAATGGAATGGATGAGTTTATTTCAAGCTAGGTTAGGATCCCGAGTTAGTATATAAGGGGAGGTGATTTCCTTTGTTTTTTTTTTGATCTCTGATAGAAACTCGGGATACGGTACACGCTTCAAGTCACTGATATAATTTATTGACTCAGTGAGGGTCACTGTTGGATGATTCTTATTACCCAATCATCCGAGGCGAATCGTGCCAAGACCTTTCTTGTTCAAACATCCCTGCGGCGATCGATAATTTTTGGCTTCACCACACACTTACGTCACTCGGTTTTTCATTGTTTCCTCCCGCAACTGCTCAAAATAATTTACCCCCCCCATTGGGCTCGGGAATCCTAAGTATTGGCACCTTGCTCGAGTACTCGTACTGGTAGTGAGAGTTGTGGCACTACTTATCCTATCCCTCCAGCGGAAAAGGACTTGTGCCACCTGTTACTCCTGCGACAAATCCCATACCAAATCTTGCTCCAGAAGCACGAGTACCTGTATGAAGTTGTGACTTCAATGGAGCTGATACCGCCGCTGAGACAGGGGGTAGACACACTGGCGTTTGGGCATCCAATGAGCTCGAGTGATCTCTCATGTCATGTGGGTTGCCATTACTCGAGTGGGTTGGAAAATGCATCCAAACTTCAATACCAGGAAGCTACGGTAGTGTGCTTGGATGGAAATAGCGTTGAACTACAGCCACTTTGTGGAATGGGTTTTATTTCCGCCTATACGGTAGAGTGTGTCCCCCCCCGGATACGACACGGGCCCCCAATTGCCCAACCCCCCCTTTTTAAGCCACGTATTCTCCATCAATGAGATACTCGGCGGCTTCACGAAAGATTAAGCCAAGCAACTGTGACAAAATTGATACAAACTAAGGTGTTGAGCCCCCTATTTGCATCGTGTACTGTATCTGAGATCTAGGCGTCGTATCCACCCACAGACATTTTTCGAGGCGAAATGGTGGGGACATTGAGAGCAGCCGTAGGGGTTCAGAAAACTACTCTTAGATTCTTGGTGCATTCCGGTCTGGTATCATTGCCGGCTTCAGGTGGAGGTGTCTTAATTTACCCCACGCATGTGCGATCCGAGGGGTTATGGTAGGAGCACCATAGAGAATGGGGAATGGGTGGGACAGACTGAACTCTAGCGTTACAGTACGGTCTGGTACAGCAGTTTTCACTCACAAGCCTGCTTTCTCAAGTTTAGATGAGCTCACGTATCATACTCGTACTGCTTACGCGGCTGGTGGAGGCTTCCGCCATTATATAAAGGGGCCAGATCTCCAATCCTCCCCACCATTTCAAATAGCTTCACCACCATCCATCGCTCTCGTCCTCAAAGGAAAAATTCATCTTTCAAACTTCCCACCCATCTACAAACCAACAAACATGTCTTTCTACGCATCATCCGAGGACGTTAGAATCACCCAGGAGGATGGGAGAACCTGGCTAGTCGGCCGGGCTAGAAGGGCCGACGGTTCCTGGCAAGAGATTAAGCTCGATCTCGATAACATTATTGGCAACCAGGATGGTAAGCTCCCTAACCCTTGGAATACCCTTTGTTTCCCCTTTTTAGCGAGCTTAACAGTAACCCTTCCTCAAGGACACTTGGTCTGGGGTGGCCAGCGCTTCACTGAGAGTGCCTCGGACGTCAGATTCAACTTTGAGGGCGGTGACAACGTTCCCGTATTGAGGGCAAGACTCAGAAACGCTGAGGGGGGCGAACAGGATTCTGACCTCAACTTGGGAGAGAGACTTAAGAACGAGAATGGCGACCTGGTTTTTAACTAGGTTATGGAGCTTCTTTATTTGTGATTGGTGCTTCATGACGGCCCGAAGGCTCGGGAGAGAAGTTCAAGGTATTTTTATCAAGTCAAGGAATTGAAATGCAATTGAGAAACCCCCCGAAGGGAGTGAGTGAGTGTTCTATTACGTAGTTGGGCTGTAATTTCTTTGATACTTTTATGCACTTGTGCACCGCACCCGAGCGTTTATAGTTCTCATTTGGGTAGGTACGTAATCGTCATTCCTGGCGCCGAAATCAACAACCAATAGGGATCCGCTATCCTGCGGCATGCTGCATCAGCATATGGTACTTACTCTAGTACAAGCCTGAGTCAGTTTCGAAGGACCAACCAATAGTGACTGAGAGTTCTAAACCCACCCACCCACGACATCCCCGCACAATCCCAACGCAAAACCACAGGAAGTGGCCATAGTGGGTTACGGGTGATGCGATACTCGAGCACTTCAGTACATTTATTGGTCTAGTCTGGAAAATTCGGTATCCGCACTTGAAGAAATCGGATACTTGTATCGTCAACGAATGTCTTAAACATTCCCACTCTGGGGGTGGGGGCATATTGTATGATAGAGGAGTTAACAATGCAATGCATCGAGTACTGTAGGTAGTGTAATCATGAGTAGTCACTCGAAATTTGCCTCTATCTGTGAAAGTGAGGGTTGATAGATATAGTATAATATAACCCCCGAGCCGAAACACCGTAGCCAGGACGCTATCGCTCTATCATACAAGGGGTTCTTGAAAGGATATCCTCCGAATGAGAAATGGGAGATTGGGTATTGGAAAAAACTTATCCCCGAGTGATTCGCCGTGAGTAGGGGGGGGGGGTTCATTTGAGTTTCTAGTTTTGAAATTGCCCCTTCAAAGACAGAGGCTAGGAAATATTCTGGATGGCTTGTGGTTGGATACAGTGCACGATGTATGATATACTGCCAGGCACCGGATAGTTCCTCTGATTGGAGTGGATCGGGTATCGTATGATACTCGAGGTTTGAATTGACGATGGATGAAATTCGTCACGCGCTGGCTCCCGGCTGAGGTGTTTGTATTGACGATACGCCTTCGTGTCAAAATTACAGGATTGGTGTCAAACCGTTGGCATGGCGAACAGTGAAGCTTGCTCCAGTGAAGGGAAGGTACCAATATTGAAATATTAGACACGTTGAGTTCTACTACTACCCTGATGCTCCATGTTTTCACCTGGACTTGATAAAGGTCAGTATGGAAAAATGGTGGACAGGTTGGTGGTGGGGGAAAGTTGTAGTAGGGAAGCTATGTACATTTGTTATCTATTCGCTATGCACAAAATATCACTCGGGGAAAGTTGGAGTTCGAGGAGACTACTCTGGGGGACAACTGGAAGTCGTGGACGGTATCTGCCAGAAGTATATCCCGTGAAAAGCGGCAGGATTCTCCCTTGCTCACGACTCGACCTGCCCACCGTGGGAAATGTAATGGATCGAATCTTGAAGAGGAGAGTTTGGAATTTCGCCTCCTTGGGAATAATGGATGGGAGGAGATTCCCTTGTAAAAAAAAAAAAAAGAGAAATTTGAAATCCAGTACTACATAGAGACGAATGGGGAAAATGGATAGATGGATAGATAAATAAATGAATAAATTTTAGTAAGAGAGAGAACTTTAGCATCCTAGGATGATTTCCAACAATCGTCGCTAGCAGGATCCCGGTGTCCGTTATCCATTTCCCGATCTATATCATCTGACACGAAGGCGATACAAGTGTAGATATCAGTGACCAGTGTCTATAGTGACTTATTCGGGGGATGGATCTAGCATGCCCACAGATCTCGGGTAAGGTTTAATCAGGTGGTGCTTGAAGTAACCAAACTTGGAGTGGGTAAAGATCTGGGAGGGGGAAAAGACATAACTAGTGATTTGTATACATAGACGAGAGACTGCGGATCTACCCAGTGATCCCAAGCGTCCCGGGCGTCCCGGGCAGGTGTCTCGGGGTGTAGGGAAAGCGTCCGTCCTTTGGACAAGCCGGCCGTCTAAGAGGGTGACAGCAGGACCCTACCGTCCTGCATTTATTGGTATAGGATGATAAGACAAGGTTGGCTGTTACATGACACCCGGTTACCGACAGGGCCCGGCCGTCACGTACAAGTTGCACCTCACTTCTGTCCCACGAACCAATCAAGGATACTCGGTGAAAGGGAAAAAAAAAAAAAAAAAAGATGGACTATCGGTCAATGCTATGTTAGATCTGATTTTTTTTTTACAAATAACAGACATCACCAGCCCACTTTGAAGTTCTAATATATCACGCTCGATCAATCCCCAATTCACTCCCTTCATTGACTTCCCAAAACCTCTTTCCTCATACGGTAGTGAATTCCCTGATCTTTGTTTCCCCAATTTCCCTTCCCACCCATTCAAGCAGATCCGTGACTAGGTATGTCGATCTCGGAAGCCCTCTGACGCTCGTCCGCTGGAAGTGGAAGCTCACCTCTC
Source organism: Tuber calosporum (assembly GCA_003316355.1). Lineage (NCBI taxonomy): Eukaryota > Fungi > Ascomycota > Pezizomycetes > Pezizales > Tuberaceae > Tuber > Tuber calosporum. Next base: position 17,356 of record QFET01001187.1, on the reverse strand, counting down.
CCGGATGATTCTGGTTCGCAAATCTCAACGTCTTAGTTTTCCCCACATTCAAACTACGAGTACCATTTGGAGGTGAGAAAATGATGACCTTGTGGAGAGTGATATTCCTAAGCTCAGCGCGGTCCGATCTTCTCACACCCACTCCGGGTGGTAATATATCAGATACGATGAACCCTCCGGTGCATATGGGAACCGATTGACGGCGACAGGATATCTCCTCTCTCTCTCTTGGTCTCTTCTTTTGCTGGCAATATTTGTGAAATTCATCTTGGAGTCCTGACTTCCTATATTCCTCGAAAAAACAAAGTGCACGCAAAAGGACACTGCTGGTTTACGGAGAATGCTACCCAAGTATTCGACAAGGGCAGGATTTACTGTTTGTTGCCTTCACGTGATTCTCATATGCGATCGGATTTGGGGATAAGCGTGTATGGTAGTTGATTGGATATGTGGAAATCGAGTGTGTTTATAGGTGCGTGACGAGAAAACTGATATCGACTTCTTTGTTATGGTATACTTTTGCTTCTCTGTATCTGGTGATTATATATACTCCGGTTGCCCAAAGGGTCCACCCGTCGCCTACAGGCCCCGCCCGTCCGTCCCGAGCATGTTGGCAGATCTTACCGTCCATCCCGTGCTGACTCATAGACGGACGGACTGGACCCTTGGGTTCACCTGATGATCTACCATTCTGAATATCTGTTATAGCTGTGTGAGTTCCTTCATGTGTAGGTAGTGAGGGGGGATGGACAAGTTTTAATTCTTGAGATGTTTTTCTCGGATAGGTACATTTCCGGGCTGCTGTTAGGGCTGGGAAAAGGGAGTGGAGTAGAAACTGGGCGACTGGTTTATTTTACTCTCTGAGGGTACCTTCCCACTCACTCAGGATTGTTAAAATCCATTCCGCAATGGTAGGAACCTGGTAAAATTATTTAAACTCATAGCAGGTGAAGATGCTCTCGACCTACCCTTTCCCGGGTGGGCGAAACCTTCCCCTCCTTAGTCTTGTTTGAGGTTAGCCAATCATATTATCTGGTTGCTGCGTGATTTGATAGGCAGAGGGGGATACACGTGAAGGAGATTTGAGGTCTCTACTGGATTAAGGAATTATTGGCATTGATTGTCATTGGATTATACAAGAGAGAGAGGAAACCCTCTATAGCTTGCTGCTAGGAATGGACACAAAGGTTTGGTGAATAAAGACGGCCGGGCCCTCCAGTCTTTTTTGGCAAATGGTAATTTCCGGTAGGGCCCAGCTATCTTTGGAATTGACGGGCGTCACCTGCAGGTACCTACAGTCCCCAGCACGGCCCGGCCATCCTTAGTACTATAAGGACGGGAATCGCCTGTAGAGCCCAGCTGCCACTAACAGGCTTCCGCCATTCCCATCAGAGCTTTGTCGTCATGCGTATCATCGCCTTCATCATCGATTGGCCGAGTTGTAGCTCTACCACTCCACTTGAGTGAACCAAATATACATAAATATAGACCTGAGATACGACGGGATGAGGTGATTGAGGCCATTGAATGCATGAAGTCCTGATAAATGGCTAGCCTGATTTCTGAGCAGCCTTTAGCTGAAGTAGAGACCATGCTTCGAGATTTGGAGGAGAGGACGCAAAGGTTAGGTCAAGGAAGTGTGATGGGTTCAGGGAGCTCAGAACCAGGATCAGATATTACTAGAAGCATTAGTTGATTTAGCACAAAATTTGATAAATGATAGTAGAATCAAAATGTTTCGCTTCTCCATATTACAGACAGCATGCTCATGAGATTCAAAAATGAAACATAAACTAAAACACGTATAGGGTCGGCCATCCGTCCCGGGCATAGATCTGGACGAACTGCAACTTGACATCCGTCCCGGACAAAGGCCTCACACATGGCGTCCGTTCAGTCCTAGGCGAAAGACAGACGGAATGGACGCTTGGGAACACTGTATACTGGATCCCTCTTGTTTAGTAACATATATTTTCCAACTACCATACTGTATCAACTCTCTGCACTTACAACACCACACCAATTACCCTAGTAACTTTAGCAATGCAACTTCCCATCCCCTCTGTAGTAAAAAATAAAAAGTAACATTTCCCAGCCTCTCTACCCCTATTCTCACTGAACTTGTGAGCCGTCCACCCCACCCAGACTAAATCAGCATACCTAACAGCCCATCCTGTAACAGCATTACAGACTGCCATATTTATACCGTGGTGACTGACAAATAGTTGTAATGTGTATTCCAGTCTGGTTATGCCAAGGGGGTTTCGCCTCTTGCATGTTCTCTATAGCAAGGAAGATGTTGTTCAGAGTTGGAGGGCTCATGGTTCTGAGTGCATTGAAGTTGTTGACTGCGACGGGTGATTATTCGCGGGTGGGTGTGCAGTGGAGCAGTAGGATCCCGATTGAGTGGATCCCGGAACAGGGATGCGTCGATTAGTGGGGTACCAGTTGTGGTGCTGGGGTAGTAGAAAAGTATTAGTGAAAAGATGAAACTGATGGTAAGGAGGTTTTTTTTTTGGTTGTTTTCTTTTGTGGTGGTTGTGGATGGGTAGTCTTATCTCATAAGAAGATGAATTCTTTGGAAAGTTTTTATGCCTGTTTAGTCTCATATTCTATCTTGGTAAAAGCCCTTTCGCCTAAGGTATAGGATTAAAAACACCTGGTATGGTGCATGCCACTTATGTACAGCACCAAGGTGGAGGCAACGGGGGATGCCTTGGCGTTGCATTTTCTCTCTACTAAGGGGATTTAGGTTTCAATTATAGGGTACACATAGCATTTAATAGGATAGCATAATAGATGAATTTCACATACCTTAACAGCTTCGACATGTACCTGTGAGCGCAGTACATACAACCATCCCCTCTCATTTGTTCACCAATCTGAGTACCAGAATCTAATAATGGTATCTCTGAATTCAACAAATCCCTCCACTCTGCGCAGCCGGGCCCGCCGTGCACGAATTCGGCAAGCGAAAGCCCTTTCCCAGGACAATAACTCCTCTGAGCAACTCTCCGGCCTACATTCGGCACCTTTTCTTCCTTCTCCCCCTTCCAGTCAACAGATGGCTTGTTCTCCCCTTCTCCCTCCTGGCCGACATATGGCCTCTCCTCTTCCTCTTACTCCTGACCAGCATATGGCCCCTTCTCTTCCTCCCAGCCAAGTGATGGCTCCTCTTTTACCCAGCTAGGGAATAGCTCTTCTTCCCCCTCTCAACCAGCCGATAGCTACTCCCCCCCTACACAACATCCGGATACCTCCTTCTCCTTCACCCCACCAACCAATAGCTCCTCTTCCCTCCTACCAGCCAAGTAATGGCTCCTTTTTCTTCTCTGGAGCATCCTATAGCTGGTCCTCCGCTGTTCAGTCGCCTGGTAGCTCCTCCTCCACCCCACTACCGATCGCTCCTCCTCTCCCCCCCAGCGAAGATATGACTCCTTCTTCTTTTCTGGACTACTCTATAGCTACTCCTTCTCCGCCTGGCCGCCTGGTAGCTCCTCCACCACCCTATCAACCAATTGCTCTTTCCCTGCCCGGCTGCCCGGTAGTTCGTCCTCTGCCCGGCAAAAAACCGGCTCCTCCTTGCCCGCCCAGCTACCCAGTAGCTCCTCCTCTCTCTGGCCAAGTGATGGCTCCTCCTTTCCAGTCCAGCCACCCGATCATTCCAATAACTCCTCCTTTCATGCTCTGTCAACCAATGGCTCCTGGTCCTTTGCCTAGCTCTCTGATAGCTCTGCCTTCTCCTCATGGCCAATATGTTACCCCTGGGAACTCAGTAGAGGTTCCTTCAACCCCTCCTAGTACAAGGCGCTCACGCAAATAGCGTATGAGGAAGCGCTTGGCAGCATCTTCTCATCTCCTAGAAGATGCTGAAAGATATACTGTGCTTGATCCAGCATCTCGCATCCTACCAGATTTGGATAACAGCCCCACCTTAGTGAGCCAAGGACTGCCCTTATCTGAATCTGTTGCCTCCCCAAGTACTGCCTCGAAAGTATTGCCCCATTGGCCTCGCCGGCTTGGAAAAGTTGGAATCCCTTCACCTGTTAGACTCGAGATTCTCAATCAAGCAATCCGCGATATCAAAAAGGTCATACATCCTCAAAGAAAGGCAAAAGTGCTTACAGGTCATGCACTTTTGAAACATATCCAAGTTTTAAATTTCATGAAGCTACAAGCTCTACAAGAGAGACAATAGATCATAATGCCAAAATATATACTGGTTAAAACAAGAATGGAGCTTGCTACACAGGTAGCCGAGGGTCAAGCTGCAGGGACCTGGACTCGTCGGGAAATTATGAAAAATGAAGTTAATTGGATTAAGAATAGAATCCTAAAAATTCCTAAATGGGGAAAGCATGGAAAGATTACCTCAATGCTTGAAGATGAAGGTACAGTATTAGCTATTAGAGAATATATATCTCTAGTGAAAGAAGGTATGTACTCTGTTCTAATAATTAATCTATTGATATTCCTCGATTACTATGGTTATACTAAGTATGAATTTAAAACAGGTGTAATAGCATTTGGTTTAGCTCAGGCTATTATAAGCCATTGGGCAGATATAAATGATGTTGTACTTCCACCAGCAAGGGGAAGAATTATCCGTGCCCTCAAGCGTACTCTCAGTAGCCGTACAGGTGCAAGATGGCTAGTTAAGCTTGGGTTTAAGTGGAAAGAAGTACGCAAAGGTGTTTACAATGATGGAGATGAGAGAGAAGATGTTAAGAAATACCGCCATGAGTATTTCTTACCATATCTTGCAAGACTGAGACCAGCCTTAATGCAATTTGATGCAGAGTTAAATCCCCTTCCAACTTTGGAGATGTTATCAGGAGAGGTAGAACCTATCATCCTGGTAACACAGGATGAGTCAACATTTAATTCCAATGATGGACGACACTTTATTTGGGTTCATGAGGATCATCAACCATTACGGAAAAAGGGAAGAGGACAAGGTCTTCATGTCTCTGAATTCTTGACACCTATTGGACGTTTAGGGGATGGAAGAGCATGTGAGATAATAAAGTGTAGTGGTGATATTTGGTGGGATAGAGAAAAGCTCTTGGAGCAAATTCAGAGTAAGGCAATTCCTGCATTTGAAGCCCAGTTTCCTGGATGCCAAGCATTATTCCTCTTTGACAATGCAAAAACACATTGCAAGTATGCGGATAATGCATTACGGGTATCAAAAATGAATTTGGCAGATGGTGGAAAGCATATGAAACCAATGCGTACTACATTGGTCTTGGATGGTATACATCCAGACGGAGGATATTATCAGACAATGGTTCAAGAAGATGGAACTCCAAAAGGATTAAAAACAGTTCTTACAGAGAGAGGACTTTGGCCAACAACACAAACTCGATTTCTCACACAGTGTAGTATATCGACTGCCGCTGGCAACCAAAAACCAAACCCCAAATGCCTACTTGGAGGCACCTGTTGTGCTCGAGCACTATTGGCCTTACTGCCTGATTTTCAGGCTCAAAAGGGGGAAATTCAAGAGGCAATTGAGGCTGCAGGTCATTTGGTACTCTTTTATCCAGCATTTCACTGTGAGATAAACTTTATTGAGTATTTTTGGGGAGCAGCAAAGTGCTATACACGTCAGCATTGTGATTATGATTTTCCCTCTCTTCAAAGGCTGGTTCCTACCGCACTGGAGAATGTACCCAATTCACTTATATGGAAATATTATAGCAAAACTCAACGAATTATTGATGCATATAGTTCTGGTGAGATTTATGGATCAGAGGCTTATAGAAATCTTATTTCAAGAAAATATAAATCTCACCGTCGTGTAAATATTACTTAATATTATCTCATACTCCTTTATTTTCTTTCATCTGCTGTTTACTTAAATCTAAAACATCTTCTCTGATAACTTATATTTTTTAATAGCAAAATTAATTATTTTATCCTATTAAGAACTCTCTGTACCCTAATAATGTTACCCTAAATCGGTTTTCATTAAGTGAAAATGCAACGCCAAGGCGTCCCCCGTTGCCTCCACCTTGGTGCTGTACATAAGTGGCATGCACCATACAGTAAAACCGCCTTCTGCAACTTCATCCTCCTTCATTTTACGAATATGAAACCCTTGCCCTTGGCCTACTCGATAGTCCAATAGACGAACACAACCAACTCTTGGCTCTTTTTCCCTTCAGTTTACAAAAACTCTAAGATGTAAATCAAGTTAACAGTTAGGAATCCATGATGAGTTTCAAGAAACTTATGATATAGGTAAGCGAATAAGATTTGTTGATTTGATTGAGCGATTGGAAATGATGTTGCACGTGCGAACAATTCCACACACCCTACGAGTCCCGCTCCAAAAAAAAAACAAAAAAACAAAGCAACTCAATTGAAAAGATAAACCTCTATCTTAGCATAGTTCAGAAACTGTAAAATAGAAATTATAAAAATGTGTTTGCACCTCTACATTGCAACGCCCTTGACAGCAACAACTTCCTAACTGATATCATAAAAACTCGGATATATGATAGCCAGTGCTTGACAAGAAATGATTGAGTGAACGTGTTCTGTCTTTCTTTCTTTCTCGCCTTTCCCTTCCAGACGGATGACAAACTGCCCATCTCCACATTCACGTCCACCAAATAAACTATCTTACTTCGCTGGGAGAGGTATTTTCCAGACCAGTGTGAGAATACAGCACCGGGCATTACTGAAAAAAAAAAAAAAAAAAAAAGTGAACGACCATGGGGTCCAAATGGTTTAAAGAACGGAACTGGGTCTGCTGAATGGCACACATATAAGAGATCTGTTAAACAGGTGAAACCCCTCTCATGACACTAACCTTCAATTCCACCTCTCAGCAGGTCCTCTTGCGCCAGAGTCGCCATCATCATTAGAATCATTCTCGGTGGGTACTTTCAGCCTCTTTTCCTCGCTGCAAAAGCACACGTGCGTTGCCTTGAGTGTTCAAGGTCAAAATCCAACAGATTCTGTTGTCCAATACTTGGGCTGCTGGTGAGAGAAATTCAAATGGATTCCACCCAGGAATGTTTATCTTGTTGCAAACATTTGGAGCTTCTGTATAGCTTACGTTTTGATTGGGTTGAGGTGGGTGAGTTAGGTGTGGGTTGGGCTGGGTTGAAGTTTAGCTTGTTGATTTTAAAATTGGCGGGCTTATAGTGAGGGTTGAATAATAATGCCCGCAGTGAACATTTGTTTTGACCTTGGTGAGTGATTTGCAGGATGCCAATACAGTACAGCGGGAGATGGTGGTTTATCGCTCGCATGGCTGTGGATATAACACTCTGTTCCGCAAAAAAGGTCGCCGTGGGCGAGGGTATGCTACAACCTCGTTGCCTTTGGGAAATGCGCTTCATATAGTACCTCCAAGCAATCACAGCCCAAGTAACACCTCATGGATGCATTGATTTAGTCAGTGTTCCCAACCGTCGCGTCTGGACGCCCGGGCCCTGGCGTCCTATAGTCCCGTCCGTCCCGGGCAGGGTGAATAAGGACGGCCGGGCACGGCGTCCGTCCTTGGTGAAGATCGCAGTCCTGTAGGTGACGGCCGGGCCTTGCAGTCTTTCTTGGCAAATGGTAACTTCCGGTAGGGCCCAGCTATCTTTGGAATTGACGGGCATCACCTGCAGGGCCCAGCCGTCCTTGGTAAGGATGGGTGTTCCCTATAGAGCGCAGCTGCCACTAACAGGCCTCCGCCATTCCCATCAGAGCTTTGTCGTCATACGTATCGCCGTCTTCATCATTTATTGGCCGAGTTGTAGCTCTACCACTCCACTTGAGTGAACCAAATATACATAAATATAGACCTTAGATACGACGATTTTCTGTTTTGAGAAGTTTTAACGATAAAGTAGAGTCCACCTATCTTGGTCTCACTCACTCACCCCTTTTACTCTCTATACCCTCTACCTTATCTTCCGGTATTATGTCTGAAGCGCAATCCCATTCCTTGCATGGAAGTCTGGGATTGCTAAGTCCTGACGACTCCATTTCGCAAGTCCTACTGCAATATTTTACTGGCGACTTTAGGCTTGATATTGATCTGGAAAATGAGAGCTCTGACCATAGTGATAGTTTAAGTTCTGCCCACTCGGGATTGTTGACTCCAACATTGGGGTCAAATTCGATTGATTGAAGGAAATATACCAGAGGGTGAGAGTTCTGCAACAATTACGGGTGATATTTCTGGCATGCATCTCAATGTTCCACGTGCTTTCCCCCCCAAGCGCAAAGTAAGAAAAGGGTACTGCTGGTTGGCAAGTAATGGAACTGAAGTGTTGGAACAGGGAAAGTGGCGATGGCGCTGTGCTCGCTGTAGGTTCCTCCTGCCTTGTATCAGGCAATTCAGCTCTGAATGGAGGTCTGTTCTTAATTTACTTACAATCATGGTAATGTGAGGTCTAGGTCCCGGAAGTCGCGCACCGGTATATGCTGATTCATCAACGAAGAATATGAATCATCACTTAGCTATGAGCCACGGAGTGACAAAGGACTGCACGGAGGGTGGCCTGCAGAGCAACAGTGCAGCCACCAAGTCCAGAATCGTGGCGGCCTTTGGTCGTACAATCCCACCTAGCCTGCAGTTTAATTCGGGCATTTTTAAACCACTGCTGATTCGCTGGATCCATGTTACCAATACAGCTTTTTATGCTGTAGAGGACCCCACTTTTCGCATTTTATTACACTATCTCCTCAGTTGTGTAAGTTATCTTCTTTGTTCGAATGAGTTCTTGTCGATTGGAATTCCTTAAGCAATGTTATAGATCCTGTGATTAATTAGATATACTAGGCTTAACGTCCTAATGGGCTTCGGAATACTAAACCTAAATCGAGTACAACAATCACGAATTGGATCCTACTAGTCTATCGTAAGTCTAGTACTGCAGTTTGAGAATATTTCAAACACCTACCATGTGGAATCCATTCAAGCTTTGATCTGTGGAGCTCGCCAAATCACCGCTCATATCTTGGGATCGTAGGACATTGGGTCACGGAAGAAGGAGTATTTCATTCAGCCACTCTGGTTTCCATCGATTCCAGCGCCCCCATAGCGGCTATAATATTGTACAAGCTCTGCTTCTAGTACTTGACAAATTAGAGATTGCTGAAAGGATTCGGTACATCACTACCGACAACACTAGTAACAATGATTCCGCTTTGGTAGAGCTAGGAAATCTGTTAGCGAAAAGGAGCATAGTATTCAATCCAGAAACATCACGGATTAGGTGTTTTGGCCATGTCATAAATCTTGTAGTTAAAGGGTTTCTATGGGGTTCGGATGGGAGGCATTAGAGACTAACACCTCATATAATACAGATGTTGCCAAGGAAGGTAATCTCTTGCAGTCTTGGAGGAAAAAAGGTCCAATGGGAAAGCTACCCAATATTGGGATATGGATACTATGAACCCCACAGTGGCGAGATCGCTTCGCACAAAAGGTCTGACCAGTGAGAGGGAGGGAATAAACCGGACCTATAATCCCTCTAGTTGGAAATGTTACTCACTGGTCAAGTGATGCGGATGCTCTGGAAAGGGCATTTGAGTTAAGGGATATTCTGGAAGGCTTTATTGGAACTGCAATTAGTCAGGAACGTGAAGCTAAAGCCCGCCGCATACCACAGAGCCCAATTTCTGATTTTGACATCCCCAACTTTGACCTGACTTATCCAGATCTTATTGCCTCCAATGAGCTAACAAGAGATGATTGGGACTATTTGGCTACCTTACTTCAAATTTTAAAACCCTTTCGCCGTCTCACACTCCAGCTTCAAGGTATCGGCACACAAACCAATCATGCTAATGGATATCTAGCCCGTGTCTCACCAGCTATGGATGACCTGCTTGCCCATTTAGAAGATGCTAAACAAACCTTCTCCGATATGACCTTTCATAGTACTCATCTGTTGACCTCCATTAACCATGCATGGGGAATTCTATACAAGTTTGTTCTTTCATAATGTATATAGCTTGAATTACTTGAGTGATTAGATATGCGCGAGGCTTCAGAACCTTCTACATCCATGGTATTATTAGTGGATCAAGCTAATCTTAACTTGCAACCTAGGTATTACTCATTAGCGGACAGACTACCGGTATTGTACGCTGCAGTAGCTCTAGAACCGGATACAAAACTCGAATATTTTGAAATTGAGTGGAAGGACATACCTGACTTGATTCTATTAGCAAAAACAAAAAGTCAGGAACTGTGGGCTTCCGAATATTGCAGTTCAGCATATGTCGATACCTCAAGGATCAAACCCTCCATCCCTACTGAAACTCCTGCAGCATCTGAGTTCAATCAATCAAGTGCTCGATAATGTTCTCTCATGCTAGAATCAGAGAAAGCGTGCCCGACTAAGCATGGGTGACATAGATCAGTTTGAAAGCTCAAGCAGAAGAAGAGGAGGAAAAAGTTCCGGATATTCTGGCATATTGGGCAGCACGGCTCCCCAACCCTAGGTGGTCTCAGCTAGCTCACATGACACTTGAGATACACACCATTGCCACCATGTCAGCAGAAGTGGAACGAGCCTTCAGCAGGTATTTCATTTGTTCTTACTTCAGCTAGCATAAATACAAACTTTACTATGAAACTAATGTACATGTAGTGGCAAAAATCTTATAACGGATCGTCGTGGTCGGTTGGGGGATGAGGTGGTTGAGGCCCTTGAATGCTTGAAGTCCTGGCGAAAGGCTGGTCTGATTTCTGAACAGCCTTTAGCTGAAGTAGACACCATGCTTCGAGATTTAGAGGATAGGGCACAAAGGTTAGGTCAAGGAAGTGTGATGGGTTCAGGGAGCTCAGAACCAGGATCAGATATCACTGGGAGCATTAGTTGATTTAGCGCAAAATTTGATAAATGATAGTAGAATCAAAATGGTTCGCTTCTCCATAATTCAGAGAGGATGCTCATGAGATTCAAAAATGAAACATAAACTAAGACACCTGTAGGGCCCGGCCGTCCGTCCTGGGCATAGATCTGGAGGGACTGCAACTTGGCGTCCGTCCCGTCCTAGGCGAAAGACGGACGGACTGGACGCTTGGGAACACTGGATTTAGTGTTTGGTTTCCAGGAAAAAAAAAGATCAATTGCCATTATGAAGATTATAATTTGTTTTCAAGACATCAACCTGCAAGAACAGTTCCGTCCCTCCCATTCTGACTCCCCCTCCCCATGAAATCCCGCGAGATGCACAATGAAGTCAAAAAAGCCAAATGAATGAAAGAAAAGAATCCCTCCCAGGAAGCCAGCCCTTACAACCCTATCGCAAAGAAACCAACCAGAATCGCTAGAAAGGCGACCCCGTAGGGGGTAATGGTCGAACCCATGGAAGTGGGGATCGGAGTGAGAACCGCACTAGTGGTGCGGTTGGTACCATTGCCCGGATTAGCTGTTCCAGTGGGCTTGATCGTGGTCGCATTGGCGATGAGATTTGGCGCATGCGGAAAGCGAGTAAAGGACTCGTTGATGGTCACAATCTTGGAGCCGTTCTCTGTGCGATAGGTGTTAGTCGTATCTACATATTTTCGCTCGTGGGGTAACAATGGAGAGGAAAGAGTAAGTGGATTACTAGGATGGCTGTGAGGACCCCTGCTGCCCGTAGTAGTTGCGGTGAGAGTCATGGAACTATTGATATAGGGCCTATTAGTTGAACGTTTTGTCAATAATTATAGCATTGAGAAAGGGTGGAAGAAATATGCTCACGGTTGGACGGTATAGTCAGGCAGAACAGCAGTCTCAATCCCGGTAGGAATAGAAACGGTTGGGCCTAAAGTGAAGCTACCGCCGCCGCCCGGGATAGTGAGAGCATCCGACGCATAGCCGGGCTTGCCAGAAAACCTATCTCCGACCCAATCAGGGAGAGATGGGGAAGGAACATCGGACACAACCACAGCGATGACGCTGAGAAGAGCAACAGATATGAATTTGGTGAAGAGCATCTTTAATGACAGACGTGAGTTGAGATAAAGGTTTTTGTGAAAGTGTGGGTGGTGAATTGAGCGGCGGAGATGTTGAACGAGTGTGAAGAGGGTGTGTTGCGGAGCAGAAGGACGAAGAGAAATGACAGGGAAAAATTGAGCGGCTTTATAGAGAGATGCACAGAGGGTTATCGAGCATACTACGTTTCCTATCATTTACCCTGGAAGCCGCGTTAACGAGATTGCGTAAGCCATTGAGGCCCGCCGTAAGATACAGAACGATTAAAACTCCAGTTAAGACGTCTAGAATTCCCCTCCTTGGGTAAGGGAGGAATCACCCTGGAGAATAATATAAAAACCAGTCTTCAGCCCTCCCCTAAGAAAAGTAAAAGGGAAAATAAAACACAGATTAGTAGGAGAGGCGGTTCCGACATCATGGTATGGAGCACAACCGCTCCAGCTCTAACCGTAAAAACTCGAATAATTGGACCATGTGCTATGTAGTCCAAAATTCCCTTCTCTGGAAAGGGGGCAGAGACCACACCAAAAACGGTGCCCCCTGCCCCCTTCCCCCTTCTGGGATTGAAAAAAAAATACAAAAGGTTATTGACCTTATTGAGAGAGGAACAGTGTTCCCAAGGGTCCAGTCCGTCCGTCTTTCGCCTAGGACTGGACAGACGCGATGTGTGAGGCCTTTGCTCAGGATGGACGCCAAGTGGCAGTCCGTCCAGATCTATGCCCGGGACGGACGGCCGGGTCCTATAGGTGTCTTAGTTTATGTTTCATTTTTGAATCTCATGAGCATGCTGTGTGGACCATGGAGAGGCGAAACATTTTGATTCTACTATCATTTATCAAATTTTGCGCTAAATCAACTAATGCTCCTAGTGATATCTGATCCTGGTTCTGAGCTCCCTGAACCCATCACACTTCCTTGACCTAACCTTTGCGTCCTCTCCTCCAAATTTGGAAGCATGGTCTCTACTTCAGCTAAAGGCTGCTCAGAAATCAGGCCAGCCATTTGCCAGGACTTCATGCATTCAATGGCTTCAATCACCTCATCCCCGTCGTATCTCAGGTCAATATTTATGTTTATTTGGTTCACTCAAGTGGAGTGGTAGAGCTACAACTCGGCCAATAGATGACGAAGGCGGCGATACGCATGACGACAAAGCTCTGATGGGAATGGCGGAAGCCTGTTAGTGGCAGCTGGGCTCCACAGGGGATGCCCGTCCTTACTAAGGACGGCCGGGCAATGCTGGGGACTGTAGGTACCTACAGGTGACGCCCGTCAATTCCAAAGATAGCTGGCCCTACCGGAAGTTACCATATGCTAAAAAAGACTGGAGGGACCGGCCATGACCTCCAGGACTGCGATCTTCATCAAAGACGGACGCCGTGCCCGGCCGTCCTTATTCACCCTGCCCTGGACGGCCGGGACTATTGCCCGCCAGGGTCCTGGCGCCCGCTCGGGACGGTTGGGAACACTGGTTTAATCCAAGAAGTAATTGACGGATAAGATCCATCAACTGAAAACAAGTGGACTGAACTCGGAGTTGGTTTCCTGAATAACAACCAGAGTTGGGGATATTGTATGTGCCAAAACCATCTAGTTCACGGGGATAGCGAAGCCTTAGTGCACTGAAAAGGTACTGCAGAGGGTCTCATGTGGGAGGGGGTTTATTAGGAAAGAACACTACAATGACTCAATGTGAGGAGTAAGGAGCTGTTTGGCACGCCATTGTTTGTAAGGTAATGCCGTATAAACTACCACATGCCAAACAGCCCCTAAGTGAATTAATGAACAGGTTGAAGACAGGAGGCCTTGGATGTTCTTGAGTAAGGCCATATCCTCAGTAAAATTAATGACAAGTTAGAGGTTGGCTAGGAATACGAGTCAGGAAAGTTATTGTAAGACAGGATGGCTCCTGCCTCCAACTCCAGAGGTACATGAGTATGCATGCAGCATAGAAATAGGTTCAATTGTTCTGACAACTTTGCCTGGCATTGGATTATCAAGTGCAAAAATGTGCAACTATTAGAGGGAAACGATAGGATAGTATAGTATGGAATCAATAGGACTAGTATATGACTTTCATGACTCAAAATCCACTTCAAATTCTTGAATACCTAGCTTGAATCAAGAGAGGGAGAAACTGGTATATTCTATCCAACCCAGACCATGAGACCAATCAGGTGCATTATTAGAATTTGTGTAAATAGCCTGTTATTCCCCTTGTTAGTATTGTTTTACAATTTCTCTTGCATACTTGATTGATTATGTTTGAGTGGATCGAGTACTTTAAAGTACATTGTGGGAAGCACTATTTATGGGTTGATACAGTAGGATACTGAACAGCAACCTACCTACTGTCCAGTAGTAGAATTGATTTGAGGGAGTTCTATCTTATTAAAAAATTAGCCTGTCACAATAGAAAACCCACTCTCAGGCCACAACCTCAAATATTTATTTAAGCTTAACCACCTAGCTAGTAATCTTAAGCATATATTCAGCAGCTCAGAAAATAATATTTATCCACTAATAACCTTTCCACAAAATTTTATATCAAAAAATCCAATATTTTGAGAAATACACTTTTTGGAATATAAAATAACTATATCTTTCTGGGTAAATGGAAATTAAATAATAGTAGTGAAATGGCAGGAAGGTATTGAGCCATTTGGCTTCAAAGATAACTGTTGTAAAATTCTACTATAAAATAGGTGGCTTATGTAATATTATTCACATCAGGACAATGTAACTTATGAAATATATATCTTTCTCTATCCACAAAACTAGATATAACTATATATAAATAAATATCCTTTTTCAAATTTCACCTTCATATATTAAGGCTAGTATCTTTGAATTAAATTTTGATTTTTTTAGATTAATATTAAAGTTTTTTCTGATTGTATAGTTCCTCTTCAGGGTATGATCAATATAAAAAAGGACCTGTCACAAAACATTCTTCTCAGGTCACTCAAGTTGCAATGCATTTTCCTGCTCTTAACTATACCACGCAACATTACATTTTTAATTGGCACAGGCTCAAATCATAGTATTTTTCTGTCTCAAAGTCGTGAATATGAGTAATATAGAAAGACTTTGCTTTTCAATAGTAAATATAAACTATGAAAAAGAGATTCCTGAGTGTACTATATACACAAAAATGTTGGTTGGTCTATCAAAAACATTGTAGGGAGAGGTTACGACTCAGCTTGACTCTTACACGCTACTTGTAACGGAATCCTACTCTGTTTCTACTATTACTACTGACTTGATGTTGGTTATTACATATTTGGTTTTATACCTGATAAGCACAACTATTAGGTTGTTCTTTCCTGCGTGGTAATGACTTCCTAACTGGTTATTCTTTCCTTATTTTGCTTAGCACTAGCCCTCCTTGCATCTACCGATTTATGTATCGTTATCCTTCCTGCATACCTACTAGATTTATATAGTATTAGCGATCTCTTGTTCTTTCTTGTTTATATTCTATTACTTGTTTTGTTAGCTGCATCCTGTCGCTTTTAACCCTCTGTTTTGGGATTATCGTTACCTTGTTATGCTGCCTCTGTTAGCATGTTTGTTGGACACAATGTTTGCACTTTTATTTAGTTTTCCTAGCTACAATCTTTTGTATTTAAAGAGCCTGCAATCCCATAAGGATTCGGACTCTCAAGCCTCCCAGGACTATCATCTTTAATACTACAAGTTGAAAGGTCACTCTATTAGTTCTGTAACATATGTGCATATTCGGCTAATTCTATTAGCACTCTGGTTAGCCTTTCCTTTGTCAGATTACAATCCTTTGATTTGATATCTTTTGTATTTGATTTTCTACCAGAATCTCTAGAATCCGGCCCTCTGAATACGGTATGCTTTGGAGGATTGGCAGGATTGTGTCTCAGGAGTTCCACGGGAAGGAACAGGTTATGTATACTGGCGGTAGGATAGAGGCAGTGTTGTGGGAGAGCCCCAGGCTTTCCAGGACTCAGACAGGGCCACAGGATTCCGCTGGCTGTACACTAACTAGTGATGATAGTTGTAACCTACTCCCAAGTATCTCGAGAATCCCAAAGGGTCTCTGAAGATACTATAAGGATAGGGGGAGAAGCATCGATGAATAGGTCTTCAATAGACAAGGTAAAGGTATGGAACTAATAGAGTGACCGTTCAACTTGTACTATTAAAGATGATAGTCCTGTGAGGCTTGGGGGTCCGGATCCTTGAGGAATTGCAGGCTCTTTAAATACAAAAGATTGTAGCTAGGAAAACTACAGAAAAGTGCAAACATTGTGTCCAACAAACATGCTAACCAAGGAAGCATAAAAAGGTAACGATATTCCGAAAACAGAGGGTTAAAAGCGATAGGATGGAGCTAACAAAACAAGTAATGGAATCCAAACAGGAAGGAACAAAAATCGCTACTACTATACATATCTAGTAGGTATAGCAGGAGGATAGCGATACCCAAATGGGTAGCAGCATGGAGGGGTAGTGATTAGCGAAACAAGGAAGGAATAACCAGTTTGTATGTCATAACCAAGTAGGAAGGGACAACCAAATCGTAGCGCTTATCAGGTATAAACCCAAATAAGTAATAACTAACATCAAGTCAGTAGTAATAGTAGAAACATAGTAGGATTCCGTTACAATAGTGGCTGTGGGTTTCCAGAGCCTCAGCTCTTTCAGGAAAGATTTCATGTATTTAAGAGTTGTCTCCTGGCTAGCAGCAGACATCATACTTCAGACAGATACCTAGACAGTGAATACTCTTGGTTCAACGGCGATCCTAATGTTCCCCTTCGATCTATAAACTATTGAATTGTACTCCCCTTGTCTTCGCCTCTCAGCAGGTCTCCATTAGACACTGAAGCGATAGCAGGCTACCGCCTAGGCTCTATTGTCTAACCGTTCATACAGGCTAGGACCTTGTACCATATTAAAAATGATAGTCCTGTGAGGCTTGAGAGTCTAAATCCTTAAGGGATTACAGGCTCTTTAAATACAAAAGATTTTAGTTAAGAAAACTTAACAAAAGCGCAAACATCCTATGCAAGATACATGCTAATAGGGGCAGCATAATAAGGTTACTATATTCTGAAAACTGAGGGCTCAAAGTGACACGATAGAGCTAACAAATTAAGTAATAGAATCCAAACAAGTAGTAACAAGCAATCACTGTAACATGTGTACATGTTCCGTTACCTCTATTCCCACTCTCGTTAGCCTTTCCTTTGTCAGATTATATTCATTTGATTTGATTTCTTTTGTATTTGATTTCCTTACCGGAATCTCTGGATTCCGGCGCCCTTATTACTGTATGCTTTGGAGGATCGGCAGGATTGTGCCCCAGGAGTTCCAAGGGAGGGAACAGGTCATGTATACCGGCGGTAGGATAGAGGCAGTGTTGTGGGAAAGCCCTAGGC
>QFET01001186.1:0-28425 GCA_003316355.1 Tuber calosporum | reverse complement strand
GTTGCAATAGTACTCCTACCCTGGTGGCTGAGATTAGGGCCACGCCGCATACCGGACTACAACAACAGCCCGGTCATATTCATCCAACCCAAAGAGAAGTAGTTACCTGTTGCAAAACCAGCTTACCGCATAGGATCGTAACTATTTGTTTCATTTATTTTTGTAGTTGCTCTAGTATCAAGTTAGGTTCTTCTGGTTGTAATAAGAAACAACTCCCTCAGGGTATCTTAACCAACTGAAGCCTAACTTATACCTGTAGTAGGTTAATAGTTAAGTGTTGATAGTAATAGGATACTCTTGCTATAGAATCTATGGTTGGTGACATACAAGAGCTATTGCGGAATAGCTTGAGCTGGAGTTGAAGTTTGGCTTGCTTGCCTAGAACTTGTAATTCCTTTTGTCACTGTATGTCTATTTTTGTTTATGCCTTCTCTTTCATAAGAAATAAATAATATAACCAGTCAAAACAGGAATTCTGTTGCAATCAATCCAAATTATACTATGAATTGCCAAGACAGTATAAGCAAAGTGAAATTGTCTTCAAAGAACAAG
This sequence comes from Tuber calosporum, assembly GCA_003316355.1. Lineage (NCBI taxonomy): Eukaryota > Fungi > Ascomycota > Pezizomycetes > Pezizales > Tuberaceae > Tuber > Tuber calosporum. The sequence goes on along the minus strand of QFET01001186.1, from coordinate 27,873 downwards.
CAGAATAGTTGATGAGGCAGAAAGGATTGGAGATATCCATCTCAGATACTGTGAAAATCCATTTAGGAGTTTTTAAACAACAATTTCTTTCTCATCCATTATCATTATTTCTCACTCATACATACTGGAGTATTTTTCAGATTGACCATAGGTAGATTGTGTCACTAATTTCACTCTCACCAAAATGTTCACTTTTTTTGGAACTCCTCTTTCTTAAGGCACTTTATTAAAATAAAAGAAAAGGCTTAGTTTTTTCTTTTGAGAATTCCCTCTCGATGCTTTTTTTCTTTCAAATTCCTTGATGTGGTGAACCAGTTCCACATCGCGTTTGGCCAGTTCGGGGGGCCCGGTTTGCGTCTCTTTGAAATGTATCCTGAAACCTCCATTACCCGCATGTCGTGGTCCATTGAGTTGATGTGGGTTTGTGATCCACGGGGTGGGTCAGGGCAGGGCCGTGGCCATATCTGACTTGTCTGCGGGAACGTAGGCTCGGGGGTTTACTCGAGTACGAGTACTTGTACGGTACTTTACTCGGTTTAGGCTCTTTGGCGGGGGGTGGGGTGTTTTATGATTGGTTAAGGTTAGTCGGAAGTTAGTTGAGTTAATAAAGATATGATAGACTGGGGGTGCCCTCAGCGAGGCACGGCGAGATTTGGCAGCAACACCTGCCAGCATTCGACTCCCATGGCAAGCCAAGCCGTGTCAAGCCTCGTTGAGGGCACCTATGGTCTATTAGTTAATGTATGATGGCAGTGTGTGACATACTGGATAATACTGTATATATTGGCTGTTAGAGAGCTTCGGAGGTTATAGCTTGTCCGGAACATCCATGGCGATACCCCTTTGAATTGGGTAAGGGTGGTATCATATACTGCCGCAAAAAACCCAAGCTTCCGGGCCATGCGCCAGGTAGTCCAAAATCTCCTCCCCGGGAAAAGGAGCGGGAAACACATGAATAGAAGAAAAGGAAGAACTCCTCTCCGAGACAACAAAAAAAGTGAGAAAAAAACAAGGGACCTTACTAGGAGGGATAAATCCGGCATCCTAGCACATGGTCCAATTGCCCGGGTCCTCGAGTATCTCATCAGCTAGCTACAGGAGGACTGCACTAGACCACTCAATGGAGAGACCCTACATATCAGGCTTGGTTTAGCCTTCGATCTTGTCTCCTGGGCGCTCTGGGCAGTTCTCTGAAGTGTTATGAGAACCTACCTGCCAAAGTCATTTCAAGGAATCGATTCTTACTTGGTTCTGGGTTAGCTCTGGGGGTGCCGCTTTTCCCTAGGGAATTGGCTTCGGAGCATCACAGTATCTCTAGATGTATCTTAGTTGGTTCCTTAATGGTCATGTTTTTCATGTTCGTCTTCATTTGTTTTTTTGTTATATACTTTTGTTTTCCATGGGGACATTTCAACTTATCGGGGGTTTTGGGAGGTTAGTTTTGATTCTCCAGATTTAAGCCATCACATGATTTGAGCCACCCCTACACGATAGCTTCTTCTTCTACCCATATTTTCGCACCTCCTTTAGTCTAGGTGGCTTTAACACTTTCCCTTTGGTGGTTTGTTAATTGGCACGCTTGCACCTAGGAAAATCATGGATGTCGGGTGCGGGGGACGGGAAAAGGTTCCCCCTAGTGTATCAGAGATACAAATATCCATCTCGAGAGCCTCCTGTTTTAGGTAGCCTGTGACTAGTGCGGCTATGATATTCCTGCCCTTTAAGGGAGTGGGTGCAAGTGGCTTCCGGTGGAGGAGCTTTGGGGAATGATCATAATATTTTATGGCGGTAAGTGCTCCTGCAACCTTGTTTAATTCCGAAAGAGAAGAGGAATAACGTACTTCCCTGGGAAATCGCCCATCCCCGGGAAACCACCCAAAAGCTGTCTCGCCATGGATTCAATGATAGCAATTTTCACTTCCGGAACTAATAAATACATCAAATCTTACAACAAATATTTTTTGAGACCACCAGGAGCTACCCTTGAGGCTCAAGAGGTATTGAATGCATTGAAGCAAATTTGTTATGTTGGTAGAGGGGACCATTTTTCGCCTATCAGCATCCATTTTTTATAATCAAATTTTCTGCAACCATGATGATATATAACTTGATTTATTTACTTTCTGGAAAATATAATATCCTCTGATCAATTAATAGGATACTTTAATAGTTTTTATAGCAGAACGAAATTTAAATATTAAGACAGTATGACTATTTTTACCATGCAAAATCATAATTATATGAAAATTGACTAGTCTGATAAAGCAACCCATTACTGGGGGTAACCTATTACTTGGTGAAACACCTTATAAGATAACCTAAATATCATTATTGCTTTCCATCAAGAAACTGAATGGTAAACTGAAAGAGTCAACTGGATACTAAATAATACTGCAGAAGTTACTGTTGGTGCTAACAAGATGATTGGGTATCATTGGTGCCATTGGCTGGACCTGCCTATAGCTTGCTGGCCGTATACTCGTTAGGGTGGTGTCTCCTCTTATATAGGGATAAACTTGATAAGCTGGTGTCCGTGTCCTCAAAGGCGACGCCTTTGGGGGATAATTATGAGTTTGTCCGATGGACAAACTGCTTGCGTACTGAGTCCGATACTCAATGAACAGACCCCATCAGCGCGCTTTTGGTAAAGGATTGGGAACGCACCTGGTAGGACATGCCAGAATCACTGCAAAGGGCTCAAGCGAGGCATTTCAAGCCTCCAGTAAAGATACCAATGCCAAGGGTTAGTATAGATTGTAGTAATACGATTATGAAAGTAAATTTGGTACGAAGCTTTGGCCTTCCTCAGGGAATGCTGTTATTGATAATAGTTTCCCCGGAATCCTTCGCTCTTATCGGTAATTTGGGTTTTGAGGCACAGCGCTGCAGGATTAATTCCTGGTTTCAACTCGAATGCTTTTGAACTTCTATAATGTCGCACGCACCCCTCAATAACATAATGCGTACCAGAAAATTCTTGCACTTTCAGTGCTTGTCTCGGGCCTGAAGTACCCGAAAATGAGGGCGGTATATTCTGTCCTGGCGCCTAGACGTAGGTGATTTTTTTTTTTCGCAACTATTTCTTCAATCTTTGAGTTCGCAAACCTTCGGCCCAGGGGAGTGGAGGATGGCTATCCTAGAGGGGAAATGCTTTTCCTGTATGGGGCTGGGAGCTTGTTGGGTGTTTTATGCTTGGCGATGCTCGCGATGCACGACCTCTCACCCCGAATCGCTAGTATCCAACTCGACTTGCTCGAGGATCAGCTCAGTCCAAGCACATATATATCAACAACGACAACTCCATACTGCAGAACTAGTCATGGATTACCTCCAGAAGATCCGGGACCAGAACAAGGGGCAGGCGGAGGTATATCGTGTGGACACCAATGCAAGCAGCAGTACAGCGGGAACCGTGAGAGGGGCAAACGAAACTGCTTATGTGAATATCCTTCTTAACCCCTACGGTATTTACGGGACCTATGTGGCTGCTTGGCTGACATGGGTCGTGATGCGTAGGCCGAGGCGTCTGCGGAAACTCCGGTTCGTGTACTTGCTCTGGCCGTTGAACAGCAGGCTGATGAAATCTAGGAGGAAGGACCTGAGCAGGAGGAGGATGAGAGAGAAGAGGAAAGATTTGGTTTATTTGTAGTGACCCCTGAGGATAGGGATGCGGTAGTTGAGTAAGCTTGCTCTTATCTCCCAAACAAGAGTTTCCCGGCCTAATATCGACGGTCCAAAGCATCGTTGCTATTCACGGGTTGGGGGGAGACAGGTTTCGAACGTGGACGCACCAGAGCGGCGCCTGCTGGATTCGAGACTTTCTCCCCGAACAAATACCGGGAGCTAGAATCATGACCTTCGGTTATAATTCTGGAGTTGCTTTCAGCCATAGTGTTGCCGGAATATCCATTTTTGCGATTGATTTACTAGATAGGCTCAGGGGCGTTCGGAGGCATGTAAAGGTAAACGACAGATCTCTAATTGCGCCCACCGGCTACGCTAACGTCCGTACTCTCTAGGAGTCAACCCGGCCGATCATTTTTATATGCCATAGTCTAGGGGGTATTGTTTGCAAAAGGGTATGCGAATCACGACATCGCTAAAAACACGATCATACTAATATTTTCTGAATTTTGGAGTCGCTCCTCCTTTCCCGTGAGCAGCCTATGTATCAGGACATCCTAAAATCAACACGTGGTATAGTCTTTATGGGCACACCACACGGCGGTTCCACACTTGTCGACTGGACAAGAATGTTCGCTTCGATCGTGGATAGTGTGCTTGTTGGTACGCGTATGCGTTCGGATCTTTTAAAATACCATCGGTCCAACTCCCGTGCCCTGCAAGAAATCACTAGCTCTTTCAAAAATCGCACATCACGCTTGCAGATCGTGACGTTTTATGAGCAAGAGATCACCACTCCGTTAAAGGAACTTGTGAGAGATATTTGCCCCCTATTTTCTCGTTACCTGAACCAACTAATGGCCTTCGTGCAAGGTTGTTGATATGGACTCCGCAATTCTTGACCTTCCGAATGAGAGGCCGGTGCCCGTGAATGCAAACCACAGAGAGATTTGCAAGTTCTCTCACGCCAAGAGTGAGAAGTACCGTCCAGTGTGGGTGGCTATATCAGATATGGTTTCAGGTATCCAGGCAGATCCTGCAGTCGCTGCGGAATTGAGTACGTATTAATATCAGATCCATAATTGATAGCATGAACTCACTGCTATGACTACATTAGAAAGTAGAAACGAGGACCAGGCAAAATGCCTCCAGATGCTAGCTGGTGTAGATGCTTCCAGTATTTTACAGGCCATTACTGCTAGGCACAGTGGAACCTGCGAATGGATATCCAATGATCCGCAATTTAGCGAATGGGAGTCGAGCAATGACTCGGGACTCCTATGGCTATACGGGGCTCCGGGCTTTGGTAAAACGGTCATGTCCAAGTATATAATCGAGCGGTGCGAACGCCAAGAGACTTCACTGGTGGTCTATTTCCATTGCGACAGCAAAGATGAGTTGAGGAAAACAGAGTTAAATACCCTCCGGTCAATTATCTTTCAGCTTCTTGCTCGAAATTCGAGATTTTTCGGGCATGTGTTAAAGTATATAGATATGGAGAAACAGGGGTTTATGACCAGCTTCTCCACCACAGTCTCAACTCTATGGAAGATCTTAGAGGACATATGCGCAACATCCGCTCAAGAGATACGTATAATCATTGATGCCATCGACGAGCTTACAACCACCGATATTCCGCGGCTCTTGAAAGGTCTCGTAGACCTTGTGCGCACTACAAATACACAGTCTGCCCTGAAGGTGGTCGTGGTAAGCCGGCCTGAGTTGGAGATACAAAGTCAGCTTTCACCTCCTTGGGTTAAAAGGATCGAGCTGAGCTCTACACGCTCCCAGAAAGATATCGAGAGCTTCCTTTCCGAGACCGTAGGGAAATTCGCTGTGGAGAATGATTTTCCTGACGACCAAAGGGACGCCGTCATCGAAGCACTCAAGACTCGGTCAGATGGCATGTTTTTGTGGGTGGCACTGGCATGGACATCTTTTGTAGGAGGTGACAATAACTGGAGTAAGGCCTCGATTAAGGCCTGGGTTAACGAGGTTGAACACTTTCCCCGTGGTCTCGATGCGTTATACCGCACTATGTTGAAAAGGATCCCGAAATCGAAGCAACCTAAGACGAGACTCCTTTTAACCTGGTTAGCCTATGTTTTTCGACCATTAAAGGTCCAAGAATTACTTGTTGTGCTTGCGCTTCGGCTCTTCCATTCCTCGCACTCTTACCTGGAAGAAAATCTGGAATTCGATCCAGAGAAAAGGCTTCGTTCCCTGTGCGGGAATCTGATTCACATTCGAAATGGCAATGTGAGCCTTCTACATCAATCTACGAGGGAATTTCTGGTATCATCACTTGGCCACCCGGAAGATCGATTTGAAGACGGTGGAAACTTCGTGCTTGATGCTCGTGCGGCCTCATTGGAACTCTCTGTCAGTTGCCTCACTTATCTCAATTTCGATGGCTTTGACATCCGCTCCGCGCCTTCGCTCAGTAGGGCATATTTTACTACAAGCGGTGTTGATGCAGATACTGCAAGATTTCCATTTGTGAAGTATTGTGCAGAGTATTGGCCTAGGCACGCAGCTCTGGTGCCGCAAGCGGAGGCCGAAGGAGTGTTGAAATTGGTGCAAAAGCTTACAGAGAATGAATATAAGTTGGCCTTTGGATACCAGTTATGGCGCAGCTTACTCATGAAGGGCCCGAGAAAGCCGCCACCCTTGTTACACCTTATAGTAGAGTATGGGCTTTTAAATCTGCTCCTCGTGCTTGAACCCAAGGTAAAAGATATGAATCAGCTAAATTTCAACACTGAAACCGCACTTCACGTGGCTACAAACTCCGGATCGCACCCTCATAAGATGCTTCGATATCTTCTCCAACATCAAAGAGTTAATGTCAATGCAAAAACCGAGTTTGGGGAAACAGCGCTGCATTATGCCATGAGAACCGGCAAGGAAAGCGAGATCGAGCCTTTCCTTGCAGAGAGAAGGGTCGACCTTAATATACTCAATAGAGACGGCATGGCGCTCATCCACCTAGCCATCAATAACGATTGGGGTGTTTTGAGTCGACTAATACTTGATCCAAAAGTGGACATCAACTGCGAAGATCCAAGGGGAACGACTCCACTTCTAATCGCCGCCTACTGGGGTAAAGAATCCACAACTAGAGATATTATCAAGTCCAGGAGAGCCAAATTGAGGGTGAAAGATTCAGAGGGAAGAACACCGCTTCAACATTGCATCTGGCAAGATTGGAGAGACCTAGCCAAGATGTGTTTGGATGATGACGAAGTTGGTGCTAATGAAATAGACCGAGATAGAAACACCATTCTCCATTTACTCACTTCGATGGGTTGGGCCGATGTTGTGAAATATCTGCTCGAGCGGAAGCCGGTCAATGTCAACGCCAGGAACAAACACGGCCAAACGGCCCTACACCTGGCTGCGAGATATCATGAGGCCGAGATTGCACACCTCCTAATCGCGCACCAAGCCAATCTAGGCGTTAAGGATAACGATGGGCGAACAGCATTGCAACGAGCAGCCGAGTTTGGATCAAAGCCGGTGCTCATAGCGCTTGTTGAAAGCAGATCTGACCTGGCTCTGGTTGACAAAGAAAAAAGTACGGTCCTCCATTGGGCAGCAACTTGGAGTTGGGTAGACGTCATAGCGATGCTACTTGTGAGAATGGAAGCAGATGCGAGGGCCAAAAACATCTATGGGGAAACCGCGCTTCATATAGCAGCCCAATGTGGGAATAGGAACATTGTGCGGCTCCTCATGAGAAGAGGATTCGATCCTGGAGATAAAGATAACCAGGGAAACAATGCGTTGCATTGGGCGGCAAAGGGCCAGGACCCTGAGATAGTTCTGGCCTTGTTGGAGTCCAACCCCAATCTCGTCAACGATAGATGCATCGCCTGGCTGTCGCCATTGCACCTCGCCACGACCTGGGGAAATATAGGGGTGGTGCAAGCGCTACTACAGGGAGGCGCTCAGGTGCAGGCCACCAACGATTTTGGCATAACGCCTTTACACTGCGCCGCCAAGCAGGGCGATGTCCAGATTGCCGAAATGATCCTGCAAGACGAAAGAGCAGATGTCAACGCGGAAGACCATCTAGGAAGGACGCCGTTGTATATTGCTTGTGATTGGTGCAACAGGGGAGTCGTTGACATGCTTCTGAGAACCCCTGGAATCTCCAAGAGGGGGCTGAAAGACTGGCACTTGAATTCCCTAGGGCCGTCATCGCCTGGGGGGAAAGATTCCAATGACTCAAACTCGCAGCTGACGGTATACAACCCTTTCACAGACCCAGCCGCACAGCCATACTTTGGCTACTCCTCTCCACTTTAACGCCACGTTCCTGCACTTCGCGCTGGTAAAGTTCCCGAAGGTTCGGAAGCTGCAGCTTCAGCAATTTGCCAGTGCGGCGAGAGGGGTGGGCGGTGGTTGCAGTTGGGTTGGTGTGTCTCTCATGGTTGTAAGTTATGGTTTGTTTGCCGGCAGAATAACCGTCCCGGCCTAGTCACGTGGCTTAAGTTCTGTAAAGTTATACTTATTGACTCTCGTGGTTAAACCAATCTAAGATTGAATCTGACCCCTATCCATTTTTCTCCCGCCCCATGTAACTTCTGAATTTGCCTGCTCTACGGAGGAAAAAGTTTTGCCATCGAACGTATCACCAACTCTGGCGCTCGGCGATCATGCATCATCACTCGGCCCCGTCTTCTTTTTACCTATTGTCCTCCTGCCAGAGGGATATAAGCCAGAAGTAGATGATACAGTATATACCAGGTTCCCTCCTACCTCTACTCTTCCTTCCTTCCCTCCTTCCTTCCCTCCTCCCTCCTCCCATCCCTCCAACAAGCCAGCCTAAAACCCGCGAGCCATGAAAAAAGCGAAAATAAACCACCCACCACACAGCAAGGATGAAAGAAGCTACCAAGTCTCCTCAAACCCCCCAATCTCGCTCTGAGTAATTCCAGTGAAATTGGGTAGCCCCTCCCCCTTTCACCACCATCGCATCACCACTATATGTTCCGATAACATTGACATCAAAAACATGGGAGAAAAAAAACCTCAACCCTACAGGCACAGGAGAGGGAAACACGGTAGATAGTATATCACCATACTAGTGCAATACACGGGATAGGACACCGAATCAGAGAGCGCTCTGTCAGCGGTAAGTCTAGTACAGTACAGTACCGGTACTGGCTCAAAAACCGGGGGGGACAATATTATCATATAATATGAACGCGTTTTTGTTAGAACTTGGGCTATTTTTTGCCAAGACAAGAAAAATGCATTTGCAATATGGCGATCAGAAAAAAATAATTCCCAGTAAATCAAAGTTTAGTTTTCATTCCACTGTAACATGCGACTATATCATGAAACAAATATTTAAAATATATTAAATACACAGAAAACATCAGAAGGAAATGATAAATATTGTGATGTAAAAATAAAATTCTAAATAAAGGACTAGGACAGATCATTTCATCTGATCAGCGGTTACCGAGCAATACCTCAAAAAACCCAACCTCTATGATCAACCACTACCCAACAACTATGCCTCAAACAAAGACCAGTGACCTCACAGACTTAGAGAAATGGTTAATTGTTGCATTAAGAGAAAAAAATCTCTTTCTTATTCTGAGATTGGGAATCTCTTAAATTATCTCAAAAGTACTCTCCTCAGTTTCTATGCCTTGTCCCACAAGAGGAGTCATGAGAGAAATCTTCCTATGTTTGGCAGAACCAAAATTATCAATACGAGAACCTGTCACTGCCTAGCTCGGCTGTCTAAGAAGATATACTGTTAGCTACAATCTGAATTGCGCAATCAAGTTGTCCCTCAAGTCTCCCTCAAGACAGCCTCTCAAGATTTACATCAGGAAATATAAAGAAGTGGAGACCTAGGGAAAGAGCATTACTAAAGGATAAACATGCTAGCAAGAGTCGAGTTTGTACAAAGGAGGATATGAATTGGACAAAGGAGCACTTTGAGGGTGTCATCTGTAGAGATGAATCCATAGTTGAAAAGTCCCAAGATCTTAACAGTATTTGTGTATTCAGAATACCTGAAGAAAAGGGCTTAAGGATTATATTTTAGGGACTAGAAAGGTGCTAAGAATCAAGCTGATAGTTTGAGCTTGCATTAGTGGTAATAATAAGGCTCATCTGATCCCTATTTTTACCAAGAGTGTGAATGGATTGGTATATATTAGGGTTTTGATGGATGGTTTAGTTGATACCTGGCAGGGGGTGGGGGACACATTTGGAGATCCTATCTTTTAGTAGGATGGTGCAAAGATACATACTGCAAGAGATACCATAGTTTGGTTTGCAGAAAACAATATACAGGTTATGAAATAGCTACCCAATTTTCCAGACCTTGATCCTATTGAGTACTGTTGGAAACAGGTCAAGGAAAAGCTGCATCAGTATTTTCCTAACATTCAAAAAGCTAAGGAGGGTCTAGATACTATTAGAAAATATCTAGCAGAAGCTTTGAATGAGGTTTGAGGTCAGGATATGGAAGGAAAATTTATGGAATGCGTGTAGAAGTCTATACCTGTCACGATTGGTGACTAAGCAAGGCAGGATTTTGCATGACTCATAGTTATAAGTCATAAGGTTGTTTCATTTCGCACTATGACTCATTAGAAGTCATGGGGTTTCACATGATGCATAATAGTGCAAATCATAGTGATATTGTGAATGATTGATTGTGTACAAGACTCACACTTGTGAGTCATATGATGTAATGAGTTTCGCACATGACTCACATTACGAGTCATGGGTTTCACGCATGTGACCACTTCGGGGCACATGACTGGTTTTACAAGTTATGATAGGATTTGAAACGTTGTGCAGTTGACTCATAGTGGTCAGCTGATGGATTTCATACTATGACTCAATATGAGTCATCGAGGTTATGTGACTCATAGGTATGAGTCACCAGGGTTAGGGTTGAGGGAAGAGGACCTATATAAGGACTCTAGGCGGCCTGTATCTAGGACTCTTCACGCAACCATCTAAGTTCTTTCCTATATAATTACTTTACCTCTTTACCTCTCCACTCCTCTATTGGCATTGTGCGATAGGAACCATAGGGTTCGGCTATCCATACAACATAGGCATAGGCCTAAGAGCAATAGTGGAAACCTGCCTAGTAATACTCGTTGCAATAGTACTCCTACCCTGGTGGCTAAGATTAGCGCCACGCCCCATACTGGACTATAACAACGGCCCGGTCATATTCATCCAACCCAAAGAAAAGTAGTTACCTGTTGCAAGTCAGCTGACCGCATAGGATCGTAACATTTGGTTGCGTCTTCTAAGCAACACCTAACTACAAAAACGGCAAACTTTATGGATAACGACATCGACCTCACCGAGGGAGAAATCGACACCTCAGCACTTGGTCCAGTACTCGAAGAAGCACTTAGCACAAATCTATCCAGAAGCCAGTCACAAAGAACAGCAAGTCTGGTGACACCCGAGCCTGGCTCACTAACAGGATCTCTGAAACCTGAAACCCCAAGACCAGAAAGGATGTTAGCCCCGGGACCAGCAACTGCTGGTGGTGGAGCAGGAATTCAACTAGCAGGATTTACAACTCTACAGTTCCAAGAGATCCTGACCCTGATAAACAACCAGCGAGAAACAATCAACAACCGGATCAAGGTCGAGAAACCCCCTACCTTCCATGGAACAAGGACCAAACTACGAACCTTCTTAGTGCAATGCCAATTATACTTTGAAGCGATACAAGAAACACAACATACTGAACGCATCACCTACGTCAAGAGCTTGCTGAGGGATGCAGCAGCAAGCTGGATAACCCCATTTGCAGAAGGACGTAAGCCGGAGACCTGGACTACGTACGAGGATTTCACTACAGCCCTCCAAGACCAGTTTGGGGATGTGAATGCGGCAAATCCAGCTAGGACGAAGCTCCATCGCCTGAGGCAAGGCAAAGAACCAGGTACGGAATACAGGAATGACTTTCGCCTCACAGCTACAGAGGCGAATGAGGATGATGGTACACTAAGACGCCAATTCCTTAAAGGAATTAACCAAACGCTCCAAGACGCATGGGCAGCGGACCACATGGTGGTGGCAAAAGTCGATGCCCTTGCAGCATGGGCAATCGAAAAAGAAAACCGGATCAACATGATCAAGCACCTCCTAGGCAACAACAGTACCTTTATCCAACAACAGGAAACGCCCAGGAATAATAACGGAACCAGGAAGTCGGGCAACAATATGGAAACCCGAGGCGACCAAATGGACCTGGATGCTACCAAAAGATGCCCACGACTAAACCTCTCGCGTGCAGAATTTACAAGGAGAAGGGACAACAACCTATGCCTAGGATGCGCTAGACTTGGGCACAGATACAGTAATTGGCGAAATGCAAGAGATGAGCAGGACTACATCAGCAAAAAAAAATTCTCCCTCATGTATTACCTATATATCTCCCTGAACAGGCTGGTAATGCCAGCTCCCCCTGTCCTTCCGGTCACTCCCGTAATTCTATCGTTGTCAGAAAACTCCCGGGGCCTCCCCACAGCTTAATCCAGACCCCAAACGTCATTCATCCCGGTCTTTTATCCGTAGCCCTGTGCTTACTTCATACAGGAATCCATCTCGCCTAATTGACCCCGTTTTTTTTTTTGGCTTTTCCTGCCGCGCCACGTTGGACGGTGTGCGGCTCATTCTTCCCTTTCTGAGTCCGGAAAAACCTCTGCGTGTCTCGGCTCCCTATCATAACTCAGCACTTTCCCTTCCCCCTGATTTCTCCATTATGGACGCCGTCCCCCTGGGGACGTTTCTCACACCATAATATGCTCTCTTCCCACCTTTGTCATTCCCATATAAACCATCCTTATTTCCATAGTACGCGTTTGTAATTAATTGTTTCGCGCCACACACTGAAGTCTGTACTCAATCCGCTCCTCATCGTCTTCTTTGAGACGCCATGAATCCCTTAAACTTTACTATTTTATTCTCATCCCTGCTCACTTAGAAAATATCATTATACGTCTCATTTGCGCCGCTCTGTGTTCTTTCGAATGTATTTATCTTACTTTGTTTAATATATTCTATTAAATGTTTCTAAATCAATCCTATTATTTACATACCAGCGTTTATTATCTACTCCGGCACCCTCTGGTACTAAATGCGCCATGCCCATTATCCTTTTGATGCCAACAACCCTTTCTGATGTCCCTTTGGCCCGTTTGCCGTCCCCAAAGTGACGGTAACAAGCCCTGTAATGTCGCTTAACTTCCCCGAATTCTCAACATAGAGTCTATCTACCAATACTAGTCTATCCACATTACCTGTGGTTAACTCTCGAACCTTCATTATTGATACCAAGCACGCTGGGTAATAGCCTTTTTACATCCCACAATTACTTTTATTAATTGAATCCACCCAGACCCAATCGTTTCTACTCTGACCCGTGGACCTCCAAAGCTGAGTGCCTGTACACCGAAGATAGTGCCATTTAACCTCTTGCGCGTCCTAAAAGTCCTCAACCGGAACGCGTAAAAGCCGACATATCTCGACGGGAAACTGCTTGACCGTATCCAGATCAAGCTGTAGACTTATAGATGATTTCCGTCGATAATAGTCAAGTAAGAGGTGGGGGAGATTTTTCAACGTCTGACTGACTTGAGAAACAGTTCCGATTGTTGCTGTAAAACCCCTTGGTTGCTTAGTTACGGATCCTACCCTCCACTTGTGCTCTTTGTCACGTTGTTCGTCCTTAATAGGACGTGCTAAACTCGCTTCAACATTCATTTCATGAATTTTGAAGCTGTCAAGCCTGGCATACATTCTCAGGATTTGATAGCTCGCATCGTTTTTATTTGACCGCCGATAACCCTCTTTGATCATTGTTTTGTGATTTGACTCCCCCTACTCCGTAGAATACATTTGAATGTTCCCAAAGCGCCGTACATGGTCCCAAAAGTGACTCAGCAGGTGTATTTTAACAAAGTTAAAGTCTACATCCTCATCGTAGATATCAGCGACAATTCCATCTAAAACGCGACGCTGTTCGTCCGCAATACGACGTCTTTTGGCTGCTGTGGCTCCGGAAAGGCGTTGTTGATTAAGTACTTGGCTATTCTCACCCCTAATCCGCGTACTCACCTCTCGCACCTTTCTCGTGGTGGACTTATCTTTTCGGTACTCCTTAAAAACATCTTTGTGATCGTGAAAGGCTTTTAGGAACTGTTCGAGGTATTGAATAATCTCATTGGTATGGCTTGTATATAGGGACATTAGGGTAAAGTCCACAATCGATCAGACACAGGCCAAAGCTTTGGTAAATACGGGACGTTTTACGGCACTTGGACGACATAACGAAGCTGCAAAACACGGTAGTATTACTTTAACCAGATTCCTCATCTCTTTTCCGGTCCACTGCGAGATCCGAGTGTATTCTTTGTTTGGCGCAGAATAAGCGGGATAAACAGCCAAACTCTTCCAGATCACATCGAATGTTTGTAACCGCTTGAACTTCTTTAGAAATCCAATTACCCATTTCATAAGGTGTGCTTCGAATATTCCAAGGTAAACAATGTGAAGAATATCGGGTTTGGGCAAGTCGTACTGTTGAACGTTCAGAAGACCCTAAAAGGCGATTGACAGCAATTTGAACCCATGATCTGTCAGTATTTGCCCTGCTTGCTTGTCGTTATCACAGTACCGGTTGAAGAGATTTTCCTATTTTCTATAATCTCGTTTTGCCGCGGGGCGTCTCAAATGGGACCCTAATTGTTCCGGTCGTACCTCACAGACAGCGCACTGATTCTGGTGAATACGGTGCAATGTGACGTTTTCCAAGTGACCTGCAATCCAAGCTGTGAGATGTGGAAAACATAATCTGACCTTTCCATCGGCACATTCAACCTCAATTCCGGCGTTTACCAACGCAACGATTAGCGCAAATATCACTTTTATCAAATCACAAAGAATCTCATTGTTGACCTGCCTTTGCCATTCATCTCGTGCTGCTACTCCCAGCATCTTCGGGGGGACGGGCAAAAGCGCCAAAAGAACGGTCACATGTTTTGAGGCCTTATTCCGCGTTTTCGATAGGATATTCCCAATTGTCATATACATTGGCCAGGCTTTCTTATCTCCCGAAAAATTCGTTAAATAGGTAACATCTGAGGCACATATGATCGGTACAAGCGTTGCTCCATCAGGCAATGTATCCTTTGTTGGCTCTTAATTTTAGGTTCTGACACGCGGTGTGAATGCGCCGTGGAACGTAGCATTTGAACCTACCTGTGTTTCACACCACCAATCCGCCGTGTGCATTTCAGAATAAACTCGCTGGGGTGGCTCTTCACTATTCCATATCTTGACCGGGGCGTAAACTTAATCTTGTGCAAAACATCTTTGACTAAGTAGATATCTAGCTCAATCAATAGGATTGCGGAAAAAGAATTTCGCTGTCGAGGAAGCTTTATCGGATTTTTCCCTGTCGGGTATTTCCTATATACTGTCAATATTGGACGTTCGGAGGGTAGATTTACGTACAGCTTCGCTAAAAGATACAAACCCGTCTTTCCCGCTCTTCATCCCTATACCTGATTCCAACTCATCAACAGCCTCAAGGAGCCGATAGCTAGATTTAATATTACTGTCTTCGGGCCCCAAGTTCATCTTGAAATATCTGTTGATGTGATCCTTTGGTACCTTCGCTTCAATAAACCAGCGCGCAAGCTCAAAGTCAGACTTGGTTCTGAATGGTAGCCACATCTCGTCTTCACAATTTTCTCGCTGTACAACGTCCCGTATAGATCTCCCCGCAGTGGCGTGTTTCGTCGGTATGGGTAATCCAACCCATGGTACCCTTCCCTCAGTATCAGAACAATTGTCGCTTTCCACGTCCGAATCGCCGGTGTTTGCGTCACTGTCTAGCTCATTTTCATCTATATTCAGTTCAATTTCTGGGAATTCGTTACCAATGGGATCGAAAAGTTGGTCAGAGTCTACCGGTAGCGTGATCTGGGTTGGACGTTCTTCGTCGCAAATGGGCTGTTTGAGTGTTTTCCGAGATTGTACAAAGTCAAAATGTGCGGCTTCCATATAGTTTCTATACCATGTACTGGACTAGTATTTTTTCCTGCAGTACGGACACTGGGACTCTTGTTCCATTCTGTAAGAAATTAGTTTTAACGGGAAACAGCACAACGAAGACGCGAATAAATCAAACTTACTTTCAGGACTGGTCTGACCTTGTACTTAAACACGTGTGACAATCGGATAGCTAGTTTCTTGACTAGAGCTGCACTTTAGAGATAGATGGTAAGCGAGAAGGTACCAATGGAACGAACCTCGTCCCACTAGATCTTAGAGTTAGAGATATGGCAGGGGGAGAAAAAAAAATCGAAAACTATCCAGATACACAGTATGGCCAGTGGGCGCTGCTGTGTGTTTTCTCACCTACCCCTGACCAAAATTGTAATGAGGGCACAGATCGTGTCCGTTCTTCGGCTCTAAACTCCCTTCCCACAACATAACCCGAACTAGGCCCAGGGCTTTTTATCCTGAGATCATCTCCCCTTGATTTTCTATATTTATCGTAGCACAAACAAGGAGAATTTATCTTTGAGATCCTGAACGTTGTTCGGCTTATTGCAGACTTTGAAAATGCTAAACATCATGTCAAGTGCCTATACGTGAATTTCCCTTATCCGAACCTATACCAACACAGCAGGAGTAGTCCCCAGCCCACCAATCACATCGCCGTACCTCAATCCTCTCTTGAAAAGCTTGTTCATGTTTGTTCGACTTACCTTTCAAGTGTACAAGCTTACTTTGAAACCTTATTGTAACCGTACGCCTGTACTATTTTGTACAGGCTCAGAAGAACGTTCAACATTCAAGATGTGACGTTCAACGGTCTCTTTCAAACTTGTCAGAATCACTAGAACTCTTGATATAGCGACAAACACCTTGAATAGTACGTTCTTCCTTGTTATATAGACCCGCTCTACCCTGCCCTTTCACTTTCTTCTTCTTTATTCACCAAATCCTCTAGCAGCCTCTAAACGTCCTTTTCGAGCCTCAAACAGTGACATTTGTCTTTACAACAACATCTTATTCTGCCGGTATGGTAATTCTTTTGCGCGATCATAAAGTCTCACTCACACTTCATGCCAACCCACAGTAAGTCTCATACATCGTTCCTAATGTCTCAAATGAGCTGTTCTCAGGCCTTTCATTAGCTACCGTATACGGATCGCTGTGCGCAGATTCACTTACCATTGAAGCACTCAGTCACTTCTCCCGGTAGCTTTTCTAGTGTAGCTTTGTCATCCCAGGCATCTTTTTTGAACCCTTGCTTGTACCCGCGAATAATCCAGTCACGGTAGAAACAACTGTTTTCGACCCTATAAAGGTAAGTTTATTACCCGATTCATCTCCCTTGGGTCTTTCCTTTCCTTCCTCATCCCCCAAGAACAAACAAACACAAACCTTTGAATCCTGGCCTTCACCCATTCCGTCGGGGATGGGTGAAGGCCTTGTTGATCCTGTGCACGGCTCGTATGGGCTACTCTCCGTCTTTTCTTAATGTGAAATAATAACTAATCGCTACTCTCGAGATAGATTAGTGGCTCCCCATTTTCGGCTACGAATCACCTTTAAAGTTAGTCCCCTGCGCGTCTTATCCGGACCTTTCCCAAGATAGATTAATTACTCATGACTATTCGCTAGATCTAGTGCAATTTTCCGTCCTCTTCTGCACACCAAGAACATCCTTTGTTAATTAAGGTTAGTCCTCTGTGTGTCTCATTTGCTCTTTTTTACGGAGAATCTGATTGGTTGCTAGCATGCCACGTCCCACTACAGCCGAGTTCCGTACTGAGCTCAATCTCAATGGTGCTGGAGGAACTGTCGCTGGGAGGCGATACCGTGCCCTTCGGACGTTCATTCTGGGGAAGGTCCACGAGAAGGGTATCACCAGCCGTAGACAGGCCGGCGATATCCTCTGGGGTCAACTCAGAACTGAGGTCGTTGCCCACGCTACCCTCCAAGGCTTTCAAGCCAAATTTTAATCACCCCAGAACGGCCTATATCAGGCATTGCATATTGCCGTAGATACCCTCATCATTGACGTGCTAAAGAAGGCAGCCGAGTCTCTGAGGAATGCCAGACTCAATTCCTATGATGAACACGCCAATGAGGATGAGGGCGCGGGCGGTGGTTAGGGTTCCGGATCGGGGGGCGGAAGGGACGTTGCTCGTCCCCAAGGAACTCTTCACGAAGAGAGACCGGTGCGCATAATATTCATTCAGACGTCAGGTGCCGTTGCTGGGCAGGCTCGCCAGCGGCCCTGGGTTGTGCACGGTGGCATTACGCCAAACAAGACCTGGCTGGCGATCCTTCGGTACTACACTTTGCAGAAGCTCGGCGAAGCAGCCTGTCGGTACCTGGATAATCAGGAACACCCCCGACAGTTCATGGGGATTCTGCACGATATTCAAGGGATGAATGTCACCCCCGATGATGCTGACCAAATCGAATTGATCGACGACAATCAAGTTAATGCCTGGCTTTGTCTCTCCCGGTGCACCACCCTCACAGTTGCTTGCTTCCTCCACCGCGATCCTGCTCTTCCTGCCGACGATGGTGACGCCGTTCGTCCCAATACATCTCTTGAAGGGGGCAATCGGCGCTATCTCGTACCTGGCCAATTCGATGTCGCTGAGTTCTACACAGAGACTGGTTTCGACTCTGATGTTGAGGAGGACGTTAGGCGTCGCGCAAAGCGCAGAAAGGCTTTTCCCAGGTCTCATGCTGGCTGGCAGAAGAGGATTCTGAGCAATGATCACAAGGTTCTTAGGATCCAGGGGCACTCCGGGGAACTCATCTCTCGCGCTCGTGTTAAGCAGGGAGCAGGTTATATGAACCTTTACGCTGGACAAGATGTCCAAAATGTGGCTCTGCCTCCGGGCGTTCCACCTCCCGGGTGCGACGCACCACATGTGGGTGGCGATGGCGATGGCGATGGCGATGGAGACGGAGACGGGGATGGTGGTAATTAGGACGCGCTGGGTCTTCTTGTGTTTTCGGTTGGGTTTCTTTGTTTTACTAGGTTTCTTTGGTTTTGTTTTCATTTCTATCGGCTACTTGGGGGGTCTCCAAGGCTAATTTGTACCTGGCTGCATCTTCTTTGGACCTTCGGATCGCGGTTTATTTGTTCTATGAACCTTTTTACTCCCACTGCAACCTGTATCTCTTCGGCGCTTGTTTTCTAGAGCCTATTTGTTTGTGCCAGGGTACGTCTTTATTGGGCCTTCGGGTGTTTTTTGTTTCATGGACTTTCCTACTCTTGCTCCAACTTGCATCCATTTGGCGACGGTTTTCTAAAGCTTGTTTGTTTGTGCCGGGCTACGTCTTATTGGAGCCTTCATATGTGTTTTCATTGGTTTCATGGGGCTTTCTTATCTTTTTTTGCTTTTTTGCTTCTATCTGCGAATCATTTTCTTAATCTTGTCTACGTTGTTTTACAGCTTCTCTAGATCCTATACTGCAGTCCTAGATTTTAGTTTTCTTAATAGTTTTTTTTTTTGAATTTAGCCGGTGAGATATAAAGGTTTTCTGAAACGCTAAACGTCCCCTTTCTTCTTGATCTCGTCCTAGTATGTATAATCTAATCTTTTGGAAATCATAAGTTATGCTCGTTCAACCAAGTGATCAGGCATATAAAATCCTCTCCCAGCATTCCCGAATAGATAGTCTCTATCCGGCCTGGAGGTATCCGTGCACGTAGATTTTGAGACGTTCGGAGGCCAAAAGGCTATAACGTGGACTGGGTACTCATCCCAGGTAAGAAGTATCCGAACATTGAGGTGATCAGACGCGATTTCGGGCAATTCTCACCAAAATTGTCCCTGTAAACTGTGTATACAGGCCTCAAAGATAGGTCTCACCTCTGAAATATCCCTGAAATATCCCTGAATAATCCCTGAATAATCCTTGAATAATCCTAGAATAATCCCTGTTTCGCCCCCAAATGTTCGGATACTTCTTGCCTGGGATGAGTACATGCCAATGATTTACACGGACCTTGGGCCCAGGCCAATCTCTGTTCTAGCATATAGCTCCTTCGTCCCCGGGGGACCCTGGGAGTTCATTCATCACTTCGAGACCTTTCACGCATCAATCCAATTCCTCCACACACTCTAAATATTTCATATACACAAAATTATGATGGGAAATACAAGTAGAGGTGAGTTCTGCCATTCAGAGGCCAAAATGAGCTCACCCGAAACCTTTTATATAACACTTGACTACGGTACCAGTAGTCCCACGATCTCAGCCATCATCATCGAGATCTTCTGTATCCTTTGTAGAGATTGGCCCGCCAGCACGGGATAGACAACGACCTGTTAATTCATTTGTTGAGGAAGAGGAGCTTACGGAAGTTGACGAGGATGATGTTCCCATTCGTCCCAGAAGGCTCGAAAAATGTCCAGCAGAACCACTGGTGGATCAACTGCCACGGAGGATAAGGACCTGGTTGAGATTTGTGAGTTAATCCGATAACTTTTAAAATTGTATGCTAATAAGGAAGAGCACTGAGGACTCCCCATTACCGGCTCTGAATGGCCCTTCACAAAGGCTTTCGTCACTGCAGCAGGCAGCACAATTCCATTCAGGCCATCTCATAGTAGATTCGTCACACCTTTCACCCTTTGATGCTGTAGGGGAAGGAATAGTGCCGTCCCATTCGGAGCGTCGTATAGCTAATCTGGACTTTCCGGTGTCTGATATTGCAGTCCCGGTAACCGTATCATCAAAAAGGAATACCTTGCATGGGGAGGAGAGGATAATCTTTGAGAACGCAGCTAATATGGTACGGTACCACACATGGTTTGTTAATCACTTCGTAAAGCCTGCCGAAAACGATACGCTTCTCAAAAGCTATTGGGTAAAGGCAGCTACCAAGTTGGGTTGGAGAGACAGGGAGATCGGGAAGTCGGCAATGACTTTTGTAGGTCTTTTGAATATCCCTGAACGTCCCCTTTGGGACGGTAAACGGCTAATTAGATACATTTAGTTGAAATCAAGGCAGTCTAGGGCCAGGTTACACTTAGTTTCAGAGTCCAAAAACACGGTTGAGGACCTTTATGACTTCGCGCATAAAACACGGACCGAAATAAAGGCGCGGGTTACCTATTTGCTGGAAAATGACCAGTTCCCATGCTATCCAAGTAAATAAGAGGTCAGTAGTACAGAGATTGTCCCCAATGAGATGCGAAATGGCTTACCAAGGCTGGAATGTGGTTTCCTGTTTGCTGCGCCGGAGATAGCAAGACTATTGTTTTATAAGTAGTACCGGGGTAGGAGAATGTGTGGGAGGACAGATAAAACATTTCTTAATCGTACTAACGACGTCCTAATATGCCTTACAACAGCCTGTATATATCATGCTTTGAAGGTTTGGAGTTCCGGATCATTTGTTCAGCCCCCAGATTTCTCAGCTCTGACAGCACAGAGTTAGTTATAACTTCTGAAGGTCCAAATAAGACGTTCTATAGGTTATCGTACTCACTGAGAAAATTTAGATGTTTATCTCCGACAGCGTGCAACCTGGCAAGGGCTGCCCCCAGAGGTGAGAAGGAAACTCGTGGAAGAGACAAAAAAGCGCATCAAGAGGATGCTGGGGGATAGTGGGTTTGTTCAGGATCAGGAGTCTCGCGCCCCACTTTAGGATAAGGAAGACGCGGCATATATGGAGTTGGAGATTTCAGAGGATGAGGAAAGCGAGGTGGAGGACAATAATTGAGATCCTGAAAATGGGGATGAGGTTGAGGCTCTAGAGGCGGGGTGGGTTGAGGACGAATAACGTCCTATGCGGAATAAATGTTGTATTAAAATAAAATAAAGATATAATTGGAAATATTTATTGATTTATAATATACTGCTTAAAGTTAGACTACAACCCAATTGGAAAAACTAAAGCTCTGTGAAGGTCGCGTAGAGCTGGGCAAAGGCCCCTAAAAGACGTGAAGAAAGCACGAGTACGGCGAGAGAGTGAAGGAATGCGACGAGGCAATGGTGCTGCGACAAAGAAAGAAATTTAGGAACCGGATACTGTTATCATAATACCATGGGGCGGGTAGTCATAGGGCACAGTTGAGAAGTGGAGGGATGGACGCGACAGCAAGCATCATAGATGAAGAGAGGAGCGACAGCGGGAAAAGGACGAGAATCGTCCACATAAGTATTGAATACGCAGGGAGAAGTGGTGGTGTGGAATTAGGTCTAGGTGTAAAAGTGAAGGGAAGGTGAGAAATAAGCGAGGGTAGCGAGGAGCAAGAAGACAACAAGAGGTGGTGAGTTTGGGACGTTCAAAGGCACAAAGGGTTGGTGTATAGCTCGGCGTAATAGGGATGTGTGAATCAACGCTGGGGGGAGCGCATTTAGGACGTAGGGAAGCATGATTGAGTCATGGAGCAAGTGTCCATGACCGAACAATCCAGGGGGAGGGAGGTAGGGCCGGATAAACTAGGGTGGATGAGTCAAAGCATGATTGGACCGTGCAACAGCTCAAAAGGGACGGACAACAACCTGAGTGAGCCGAATGGCAAGGAAAAGAGTGGGTAAAAAGAAAATACCGCAAAATGCTGGAGGTATCAGGAGTTGTGGGGTCATGGATACAAGATACAACAACTTGAGTTTTATAAGTTGGCCCCCATCCCTCACATGCCTGATGAGGGATATAGGGAAAAAGCGGACTTTTGCTAATGTATATCAGGCAGTTCAACAGTAAGACCAACAATAATCACTGGAAACCATGAACCAACCTAAACGAAATGGAGATCAGTGAAACACCTGAAGAGTCAGGAAACGAAGAAAGTCCCCAGGAAGAGATGGGTTGTGGGACAACAAAACCAAAACCATCGGAATCAGTAACATCAACATGGCACTTACAAACACGGAAACATTGGAACAAGAAAAAGACCATGCTATAGTCAAAATGCGTTTACATGGCAAGGACAAGACAGTGATCATTAACGGCATGATTGACACGGGCGTGACAGAAAACTTTATTGACAAGGAATTCAGCCACAAACACGGCATACGAACAAAGAAAGTGAAAGAAATACGGGAAATCTACCCGGCAGACGGGGAGCCAAGCGCTATGAGACCAATTCCCCATATAGCGGAAATACCTATGGACATCGGAAGCCATAGGGAAGTGGCAACCTTCCAAATCGCAGATCTACCCAACCATGAGGCAGTGTTAGGGCTGCCATGGTTAAGAAGACACAACCCCATGATCGATTGGGAAAGCAACAAGATTACCTTCAATAGCGAGATGTGTACAACGGTATACCTAGAAAGCTTACCAGCGGTGGACCTAGTTCCCGAAGCAGAAGCCCTGGAAGAGAATTTAACCATGCAATTCTCCAAGATCTAGGCCAACGATGTCCAGAACATCAAAACCCAAAGATTAAACGAAAGAGCCTCAATACCTACCAAGGGATCAGCAGAGGCAGCAGGACAGGACCTGTATGCGAGCGAAAGAGTTATGATACCAGCAAAAGACCAAAAACTTGTCAGTACCGGAATAGCCATCAAACTATATGAAGGCACCTATGGGCGGATTGCTCCACGCAGCGGGTTGGCAGTTAAACATTTGATTACTGTCAACGCAGGAGTAATTGATGTCGATTATACGGGTGAGATCAAGGTAGTCCTGTTTAACCTGGGAAAAGACAACTATACAGTTGAGCGAGGAAATAGAATCGCACAGTTAATCTGTGAAAAGATTGTCATAGGACAATGCGAAGAAGTGGAGCTACTGGCTCCCACTTTGAGAGGCGAAGCGGGATTTGGAAGTACCGACAAACCAGAACGCCAAAGAATCAAGATCAATGAGATCTCAGCCACATCCTTCGGCAAATTCTATCAAAGGGGCGAAGTTACAGGAATCCTCAAATGGGATTATGAGACAATCCAACCTAGTCCGATCGAAGCGATCAATATCAGTACCGAGTTAGCCATCAAGGCCAAGAAAGGACAAGAAAAAGAGAATACCAGAAACATTGTACCAAGGGAATATCACCATTACCTGGACATGTTCAAGGAAGGAGAAGAAACTCGGCTGCCCCCACATTGTCCCAAGGTCGACTAGGAGATCAACCTCAAGAAAGGGGAAACAGTGCCAGCAAAAATGTTATACCCATTAGGAGAAAAAGAATTGGAAGAGCTGAGAGAATACATCCGCGTCAACAAAAACTGAGGATGGATTCGGGACTCTTACGCAAATGGTAGATCCCCAATCCTGTTTGTGAAGAAGTAAGATGGCAAACTACGACTCTGTGTGGAGTACCGAGGACTCAATGAAGTCACCAAACAAGATCGATACCCGCTGCCATTGATAGGGGAAGCACTGGATCGACTCCAAGGAGGCAAAATCTTCACGAAATTGTATATTCAGAACGCCTACCACAATATCAGGATCAAGGACGGAGACGAATGGAAGACAACATTCACAACAAAACATGGAATATACGAATATACTGTGATGCCATTCAGTCTCGAAAATGCGCCTGCAGCTTTCCAAACATGGGTCAATCGGATCCTGGGTCGATTTCTTGATATCTGCTGTATCGTCTACCTGGATGATATCCTGATATATTCAGGAAACCTGGAACAACCCAAAACCCAAGTCCGCAAGGTTATGGAAGCCTTGAGAAAGGAGGGACTCTTGCTTAAGCTATCCAAGTGCGAGTTCCATGAGGAACGAACGGAATACCTAGGATTCATTATCGACAAAGAAGGAGTCAGTGTCGACCCTGTCAAAACTCAGGCCATATGGGAATAGAAGCCACCAGAAACCAAAACAGGGATTCAATGCTTTATGGGATTCTGCAACTTCTATCAACGGTTCATAGAAGGGTTTAGTCGTATAGCGAAATCCTTATATGAACTCACAAAAAAGGAGGTCAAGTGGAACTGGACAGAACGACAACAGAAAGCATTCGACGAGTTACTGTGACGGCTGACATCAGCTCCAGTCCTGGTACATTATGACACAGAGAAAGAGATCATGATAGGGACAGATGCATCGAAATATGTATGCTCTGGCATATTATCACAAAAAGGGAACGATGGAAGATGGTAACCAGTTACATACCGCTCGAAAGCGATGTCGCCCACAGAATGCAACTACGACATATATGACAAAGAGCTGTTAGCAATTGTACAAGCTATAAAAGAATGGAGAAGATATGCAAAAGGAAGTCGACATCGAGTGTTGGTACTTACCGACCACAAAAGTCTAGTACGCTTTACCACGACAAAGGAACTCAAGGACCGACAAATTCGCTGGAGCGAAACACTCAGCCAATATGATATCAAGATACAATATCGACCTGAAAAAGAAGGAGGAAAACCAGACGCTCTAACAAGAAGAGGGGCAGATATCCCTGGAAAAGACGATGAAAGGATTCGACAGAAACACAGGATCCTTCTACCAACTGAATACTACTTTGAAGCATTGGAAGTAGTGAGGTTTACAGAAGACGATGCTGGATTTCGCGAAGCAAGCAAAACTGATACACAAATAAGGGCAATCCACGATGCCCTGGAAAGAGGAGACAAGGAGATGAAAGGAGTGGCACTTGGAGCATGCTAATGGAAAGAAGGATACTTTTGGTATCAAGGGAAAATCTAGGTCCCCGAAGAAGAAGCGATTAGGACAATGATAATACGACACAACCATGATGCACCGACAGCAGGCCATAGAGGGACAAATAAAACTACCGCCCTCTAAGCTCAGCAATATTACTGGCCAAGGATGCGAGGCGATATCAAACGATATGTAAACTAATGCGATATCTGCCAAAGAACGAAAGCAATCCGGCATGCACAATACGGATTACTGCAGCCAAACGAAGCACCCCACCAACCATGGAAATCCATAGCAATGGACTATATCACCAACCTTCCGATATCAGCCGGTTATGACGCCATACTAGTAGTGATCGACCGATTAATGAAAATGAGTTATTTTATACCTTGCAACAAAGATATGAATACGAAGGACTTTGTGCAAATATTCCTGAAGGAAATATTTCGCATACATGGACTGCCACAGGATATCATCACAGATCGAGGAACCTTGTTCACATCGGACCTATGGAGAGAAACGACGAAATCGTTAGGGATAGAAAGGAGGTTGAGTACCGCTTTCCAACCTCAAACCGATGGACAAACCGAGAGGACAAATGGCATACTAGAATAATACCTACGAGCCTACATCAACTATCAACAAGACGACTGGACCGACCTACTACCACTGGCTAAATTTGCATACAACAACGCAAAGCAGGAAACAATAAAGACCACACAATTTTATTCTGATTATGGTTACCACCCGGAGCCTGAGGCAATTGGCCACATGATACCGAAAGAAAGGACTGATAGGGAAGAGATGGGTCAGCTGCACAGTATCCTACGTCAGGAAATGGTCTGTGCACAATTACGACAAAAAGAAAACAACGATCAACACAGAAAACCCGATCCGAATCTCCAGTCAGGCGACATGGTCTGGTTACTGCCAAGGAATATAAGGACCACAAGACCATGCAAGAAGCTGGATTATAAGAAAATCAGACAATTCAAAATCCTTACGAAGGTTGGCACAAGTGCCTATAAATTGGCCTTGCCCCAACAGATGAAGGTCCACAATACCTTCTACATCTCACTTCTCGAACCATATCACTGCAATCAGTTTCCCTCACAAAAGCAAACACCACCACCTCTAATCGAGATAGAAGGAGAAAGCGAGTACGAACTCGGAGAAATCATTGATTCACGCATACACCGAAGACACCTACAATACAGAGCCAAGTGGTCCGGCTACTCACCAGAACACGACAAAACTTGGTACCCTGCGCAGAACTTCAACAATGCCAGCATCGCCATTGAATGTTTCTATCAGCAGTACCCAAGAAAACCCAGAATGGGTTACAGTCAAGATCGAGCCCGTGGAGGAAACAACCTAGGCACCCGGCGACTGTTGGGGCGATAGCCCAAGAGCTATCACACCAACCAGCCCCCCATATGCAACGCAGGAGGAAAGACAGAAACAGGCAGAACATAATGCTCTTTCATGGAGTGCCTGCTACGATGACCACTGCCAGGTTCACTTATGCGATAAGTAAGGATCTAATTGGTTTCCTAATCAACCAAAGATACGCAAACAACAACAACCCTGCAAGGAATCGTCCTGGATCCACTGCTTCAAGGACAACTGCCGTGTACATCGAGACCACAAAATCGATGCCGTGTACTACCCAAGACGCACGGGGGAAGCAGTCCCCCTGAACGAAACGGATGCACGCATACGGAAGACGAAGGCGACTGTAAGGACACAGTTGAGGAGGGGGGAGGGTGAAACAAATCACACCGATACTACCCTAGATATGGGATGTCAGGAACGACAAATCGAGAGGTTACAAAACCAACTTCGCAACGCCGAAGTCACAATTCGGAACCAAAGAGAGGATATGTGGATGTAACGGAATCCTGTTTTGTTTCTACTATTACTACTGACTTGATGTTGGTTATTACTTATTTGGGTTTATACCTGATAAGCGCTACTACCTGGTTGTCCCTTCCTACTTGGGTATGACTTCCTAATTAGTTATTCTTTCCTCGTTTCGCTTATCACTATCCCTCCTTGCTTCAACCCAGTTGCGTATCGCTATCCTCCTGCTATACCTACTGGATTTGTATAGTAGTAGCGATCCCTTGTTCCTTCCTGTTTGGATTCCATTACTTGTTTTGTTAGCTCCATCCTGTCACTTTTAACCCTCTGTTTTTAGAATATGGTTACCTTGGTATGCTGCCTCTGTTAGCATGTTTGTTGGACAGGATGTTTGCGCTTTTATTTTGTTTTCCTAGCTACAATCTTTTGTATTTAAAGAGCCTGCAATCCCTTAAGGATTCGGACTCTCAAGCCTCACAGGACTATCATCTTTAATACTACAAGTTGAACGGTCACTCTATTAGTTCCATACCTTTTACCTTGTCTATTGAAGACCTATCCATCGACACTTCTCCCCCTATACTTAGAGTATCTTCAGAGTCCCTTTAGGATTCTCGAGATACTTGGGAGTAGGTTACATTTTTTAACCTAGACTCAAGTATACCTTTGATCTTCGGCAGAGGACCGATCACCCTTCGCCTACCTTGACCCTGCAGTACTAGTACACCTCCCTGTTTCCAAGAAGG
>QFET01001185.1:0-45464 GCA_003316355.1 Tuber calosporum | reverse complement strand
GAACTCATATGTCGGCAATACTACTGGCCTGAACTTCGCGCAGAAGTGAAACAGTACGTAAAAAATTGCGACATATACCAACGGACGAAACCTGTCAGACATGCGCCATATGGACTATTGAAGTCGTTGGAAGCCCCAGAAAAACCATGGAAATCGATAGCCATGGATTTCATCACAGGACTGCCAATGTCAGAAGGAAATGATGCGATTTGGGTGGTCTTAGATCGCCTGACAAAAATGGCACATTTTCTTCCCTGCAGAACGGATATGACGGCAAAAGAGTTTGTGAGAATATTCGCGGACAACGTGTTCAGGCTCCATGGACTGCCAGAGGATATTATCAGCGATCGAGGATCTCTATTCACATCTGAAGTGTGGAAGGAAATGACTCAACAAATGAACATTGAAAGAAGGTTGAGCACGGCATTTCACCCACAAACGGACGGACAAACGGAAAGGACGAATGGAATTCTCGAATAATATCTTAGAGCCTATGTCAACTATCAGCAAGACAATTGGTCAGGACTCCTCTCCACAGCAGAGTTTGCATACAACAACTCTTATCAAGAAACAATAAGAGAATCACCGTTCTATGCAAATTACGGACATCATCCCGTGCACGAACACATAGGGCACTTAATTGGTGGAAAAATAACTCATGCACAAGATATGAGTCAACTGCATGAGGTACTAAGAGCAGAAATGACCTCAGCCCAGCTGATATCAAAGGAAGACGCCGATCGACACAGAAAACCCGATCCAAATCTCAAGTCAGGCGACCAGGTGTGGTTGCGGGCAAAAAATATTAGGACCACAAAACCATCCAAGAAATTGGATTACAAGAAGTTGGGACCATTCAAAATCTTGGCAAAGGTGGGAAGAAGGGCATATAAACTTGACCTACCACCCTCACTCAAGGTCCACCCTACAATCCATATTTCTCTCTTGGAACCCTATAACGACAACCTGCTACCATCATAGACCAAACAACCTCCGCCCCCGATCGAGACAGAAGGAGACCCAGAATTCGAACTTGAAGAGATAATAGACTCCCGTTTATACCGCAAGAAACTGCAATATAGAGCCAAGTGGACGGGCTATAGTGCAGAACACGACCAAGAGTGGTATCCGGCAGCAAACTTCGATAATGCAGAACGAGCAGTCCAACATTTCCACGAACGATACCCCGCTAAGCCAGGAGGTCCTGGAAGGATATTGGCAAGGATTGAAGCATAAAGAAAGTGCCGAAAGGGCACAAAGAGGGGGAGAGAAACTGGACGTGGACCAGACGGAAAAATTGTGAGGAGGATTCTTTCCGAAGAAATGGGGACAACCGAAGAAGATTGGAAAACATGTTTACAGGAGTGAACAGAAGGATTGGAGGGGGGATAAAAAAGTCCGATTCGGCGACGAAAATTGGGATATCAAATGGGAATCAGACAACGAGAACGAGGAAGACACCGCCACGGAAATCGATTCCACAACGGTGGAAGAGATGAGACAAAAAATCGAAAACTTGCAAACCCAACTCGCAACAGCACATACGAATATCGAAGTCATGAGACTAAGAACCAACGAAAACGAAACAGAGTTTCAAAAACAAATCGGGAACCAGCGGAAGGAACTAGGACGAGAAAGATCAGCAAGAAAGGAACTGGAAGGACATGTGGAGATGCTGGGAGCATTGGTGGAGAGAATTCGTGATGGTATCAGAGGAGACCTCTACTACGGTAGATGGTAGGACAAGAAGCCTAATGGGACTTAGGCAATAAGAGAAGGGAGCTAATGTCACGATTGCCTAGAAGAGCGCTAGGCAGGAAGGACAGAAAAGCAGAGTAAGCCTTGTAAGGCTTACGAGGATTTCGCACACATGACTACGTTGGAGACATGTGGGTTTTGCGCATGACGCACACTTGTGAGTCATGAGGTTATTATGAGTTGATTTCGCACACATGACTACTTTAGAGTCATGTGGGTTTTGCGCATGACGCACACTTGTGAGTCATGAGATTATTATGAGTTGATTTCGCACACATGACCACTTTAGAGTCATGTGGGTTTCGCGCATGACGCAAACTTGTGAGTCATGAGGTTATTATTAGTGCAGATGACCTTCGCACTTAGAAGGTCATATGATGTATGAGTTTCACATGGCTGCGCACTTGCACAGCCATAAGGTTTAGGGTTGCGGGAAGAGGCCTATATAAGGACCCATAGGGGGACAGGTAGATAGCTCTTCACGCAACCATCTTTGTTATTTCCTATCTATAACTTTATCAAATCAAACCTTCATTCCGCTCTCCCTCTAGCAACCTCTAGTTGAAGTTGACTGTCAGATTCTTCTATCAAGTGCTCGATGAAAACTATTGGACTTGGAGTAGTCGCAATAGTAGTGAGCAAGGTCTTGATAGACAGAATCATATATCGTTGCCGGTTGCGCGATATAGATAGTCGAACCTTAACAGATAATGACGCAGAAGGAGGAGTGGGAGTTATAGTCAGATTTGCCGCGCTTGAAAATGATAATGCCATTTGCTTTTTTGTGGGAGGGGGAGGTGGAAACCATAGGTCAGCAGGGGACATAGGAGAGAGGGGAGGAAGGTGGGGTTGATATTGTTGATCCTCTTACATATGCTATATGGGATCAGGGCCAGGCCCAGTGGCTGAGGGGTTGGAGTACTAGCGAAGGGCAAGGAAGACTTTCTGTTTCTGAGGTGGCAGGAAGTACAGAAAAGGTCGCTGGAAGGAGGGCGAGAGTAGAGGATCTTTTCGAGTGAAAAAATGATTTAAAAGGGAGGTGTAGACTACGACAGGTGTCGGGGCATTGGGAAAGGAGGGGATCCAGTCAGGCAGGCATCCGCAAGCGATTCGGGAGGCAGCCCAAACTGACCTTGATTCCAAGGAGTCAAGGAATAAGTTCCGTATAATGCCTTAACCTTTTTTAAGGCATTGGAATATGCAAGGCGGGAGGCACAGGCATTGTTGGAGATGGAGGAGGAGGGGTACATGGGTGATATCCTTACCTCTGTGTTGAAAGCTTGGCAGAGCTGGGTAACTCAGCTGTCCACCCTGGTTTTAACTGGAAGCAAGAGCGCTTGTTTGGTGAATGTAGGGCTAGGAGGGAAGTGAGGGTGCCCAGGTGTGGGTCAAACCATACATTTAGTGACGTTGAGGTCAGGAGCGGGGGAGGTGCAGGGACTGATAGATCCCTGATAAGAGGGGAGAGGATGTGCCAATCAGTTTTGGTCCAGTTAGGGGTGGGGTCTTGCTGGCATAGAAAGGGCATGGAGAGGGTCATTGTGATTGGGACATGGTCAAAGCCAGTCAGTGCGAGGATGACACCGCATGAACTAATAAAGGGGGCAATAGAGGGATTTGCGAAGGCAAGGTCTAAGACTCCAGGTCTAGATGTGCCAAGAAAGAGGGGGTAGAATTCGGTATCAGTAAGGACCCGTAGAGGGTAGGAAAGAGGATGAGAGCGGTTCAGATCCCCAACCAGTAGGGTGGGGAAAGCATGTTCCCTAAACAAGGACGGAGTGGTGATCATCTGCAGGTGGGATGAGCGCCTGGTGCTGAAGTATGCATTGTAGACACGAAAGGCCCTATAACCTGAAATAAACACGCCTGAGGTGGTGTGAACATCAATTGCTATAAAGTCCTGCTGGTCGAAAAAAACTGGTCACAGTGCAAAAACTTGCCTGAAATTATGGAGAGCATAAACGGCAACTGAAGGTTTGGCACCGTTAGCAGTTGGAGAGGAAAAAGATTTATAAGATGAAAATATTGGTAGCAGCCCCTTAAAGACTGCAGGATGCTACAGGGCGACCAAGTGTGTAGGGGTGGTCATAGCCTTAGGGCTATTGAATAAGGAAAGAAGCACATTCCAGCTCCCAAGGTAGTTGTGCTGAATAAGGGTAAGGGTAGTGCCTGGCGCCTGCATCAGGGAAGGGGGGTCCAGTGCAAGACTCATTTGCAGGGGAAGCCTGATGGGCCTTGCAGGAGCGGAGAACTGGAGAGCCAGGTGGGCACTGTTGCAACAGATTTGTGGCGTGGGTCTGCTGGAGTGCCAGTTGGTGGGACTGGCTGTCGGTGGGAGGGAGGTGGCAGGATGGGCAGGAATGGTCTGTAGTGGGGTCTGCTCTGGCACAAGGGGAACACATGAGGGGAGAGGCGGGACCACACTAAGGAACAGACTTCATGTTCCCGCCTTTTGGCCATGTAGGATTGTGGCAGCTGTGCGCCACTCATGTATGTGCCACAGGACAGAGGGGGCAAGTGAGGGTAGTAGCTTTGCACAAATGAGAGGGGTGGCCATCAAGCCAACACTTCGGCATTGCATAAACCTCCCAGAGGGGTGGGGCATTTCAACTTTGCGCGGACGGGAGATGAGATGGATCGTGGAGTCAAGCCAATTTACATCATCAGGGGCCACAGTGACTACTACGGACGTAGTGGTCCTTGTAGCTCCAATGTACATGTCGGTTTGGAGAAAACTTGCTGCGTAGATGACCAAGTCAGTTGCAATTTTGACTGACTCGGGGAGGGCAGGAAAGAGGTCTGCTTGGTCCTCCTGGAGATAGGCTACAGGTAGGCTATGGATCGACAGTTGAACCTCATTGGGGACGGGGCGGAAGGACCGGTAAGTATTGTTTCCTTGTGGGAAAGCTTGATTAAGACAGTTATTCATAGCTTCATAGTAGGGTGAATAAGCAGTGGAGGGGGTGTGTGGGTTAGTGCCCAGGAGGGTGAGTGATCCTTTAGGATTGACATGTGCGGAGAAGGACAGGGGAAAAGGGCAGTTGGACGCCTCACGATGGCAGCCATCAAGTCTGGGACGGTGGCTGCCATCTGGTAGGCTCCTCCATGAGGTGTGGGTGACGTGCTCTGGGTGAAGAATCTGCGCTCGGCGGAGGGACTCGGTTGAGGTCCTCAAGACTGAGGGCTGTTGTCGTTAGATGCTGAAACTGGTGTAAGCGTGGCGGGCTTCTTCCATTTGCGTTTAGTTCGTTGTGCTGAGGACGGTCCTGCTGCAACTGCAGCATAGGAGTTGATGGCCAGGCGGGACTAGATGCGGGCGGGAAGGGTGTTGGAGGATGAGGGGGGTAAGTGCATCTCGGTTAGGGGTGGGTATTTGCCAGCCTTGTACTATTGGGCTTCCCAGGAGTGTGGGTGGCGGACTGCATATGCGGTGGGGTTGCCATACCACTGTTTTTCAAACATGTCATAGCAGGGGAGGTCTGAGTCTGGAACTTGATTTGCTTCTTTTGGAGGTTCAGGTTAAGGGTTTGAGAGAGACCTAGGTAGAGCCGGATTGGGGCAAGGAAGGACTGGGGTAAGAGGAGGGGGATGTCCGCTAGTGGATACAGCCTTGACGCAATGAGAGAGATCTCTGACTCTGGCCTCCAGTGCTACAGTAGAGGGAGGGGCTAGTGCAGTGATAGCGGCTAGTGCAGTGATAGCGGAGGAGATCTCATCTACGGGGATAGTCAGTCTGGCAAGTCGGCTAACAACCTCATTGATTCCGTAGAGGGCGATGCACAGGAGTAGAATGGTTGTAGCCTACCCATCGGAAAGATTGTAGTGGAGAAAGTTGTCAACCGCACGGAAGGATTCACAGGAGAGGGTAAACTGGTTGACTATAGGGTCTAGGAGGTTCTGGGTTGTTATCTGGTGGTCAATGAGGAGGTCAGGGGTGCTGGCACAAGAGGAGTTGTCTGAGTATGGGGCAGTGCGGTTTTGGATGCGCGAGGCAGACCTGTAGGGGCCAGGAGAGGCTATGGCTATTAGTGTTACACAGGGAGTAGAGATGTGTCGCTCAAGAGTGAAGCTTAATTGAGGGGCAAGAGTTGGTGTGTCATCGCCGTTGCCATACAAAAAGTGAAGTTTTGATAGGCTAAAAAGGGCAAGAGTTGCAAGCGTGAGGAACATACGGGGCACGGAGCGTTCCCTAAACTACAGCGGAGTGATAGCTATTTATACTATTCTCCATCTTCTTATTTTAGTTATATATATGAAGTATCTTTGGATACCTGGGGTATGCTCATAAAAGTGGAAACCCCGTTTGACCCTGAAAATGTATGCCCCGCTTGGTCTATGGATTCCGCGAACTATCCAGTCCTCTGAGGGTGTCTAGCGATCAACCTGTTTATAGCTTTTGATCACTTTGCTAAATGAACTAAGTTCAAGTTGATGTAGCCCAGTTGTTAACATCTTAGTGAATACTAGTTGATCAGTATGCATGTCTGTCTTTCCTGCATATGTGAACTCTCGTGCATATGCATGCAGATTATTAACAGTCGGAGTACTATGTGCTTTATAGTCTAAAACCTTCACTGAGAATGAGCAGCTCTGCTATGGCACTAGTTCTTGCCACCATGAGTTGTTGTAATATAGTAACCTCCCGGTTCTATATACTATCACATTAAATAATTTGTAAAATTTCCCATATGGGTAACATATGTTTCCCCTTTCCCGGCTTTGTCCCGTAGTAATATTACTTTTACTAATCCTTCCAGTAAAGTTAAAAAACCTATGGCAATAACCTGACCACAGTAGGAACAAAGTTTCCGTAGATACTACCATGTCAACCTTGGTATTTCAAAATTTTCCTTATGAAAATCATCTACCAATTATTGAGCATGCAGTATGTGCTCTTTTGCTTTACAGATTTTGTCCTCTTCTGAACATCCCTTCCACCTAATAAAGTATCGAAGTGTTACAAACCTATCCATACTCTGCCGGACAGGGCAAACTCTCTTCTTTAACTACAACAGGTAACGATACGTACCACTGGTGTTACCGCTCTTCAGGTCATGCAGCCTTACGTCTCCCTGGGCAGGTTGAGTCCTCTCACTCCTAGCCCTTGCGACTGCTCCATATCAATTCGTTCATTGAATCACTTTTCGGTCGTTGATATAAACACATGGTCGTAATAATAATAAAGTATAAATTGAACTCATAGTTTAAGTATAACATAGGGAGTAGCTTCTATGGTTGCATGAAGAGCTAGCTATCAGTGTCTGTGACCCTAATTATATAGGCGCTCTTCCCACAGCCCTAACCCTGGTGACTTTACTATCAGTCACCTATTTACTATGACTGCTGCATGAGTCATAGTATAACAAAATTCTATGACTCATAACTTGAGTCATAGTATACAATCCTCATAGTATTCAATTCCATAAAGGGTCATGTGCGCTAATCGCGTCACATGCGTCACACCCCTGACTCATACTTGTAGTGCGGTTGGAAACTCATTACTTCATATGACCTCACAATCGTGAGTCATGAAACCATAAATATAAATCAAACCAAGCAAATATCATAATCATAAATGATCTTACAAATTGTGAGTCATGTGAAATATTCCAATCTGCTAAGTCATGATTTGTTTCAATAGCTCCTCTATCCCCTAAGCTTGAGTCCTATTAAGCAATTTGCTAAGATTCATTACTTGGTTGCCAAATCTTCTCGTGTTGCGGAAGAACTTCACTAAAATTTGTTCCAATTTGCGTAACTGTTTCCTGACCATCTCCAATGTCAGCTCTTCCACCTTGATAGTTCATTTTTGGTGCGCAATGGTGACTTGTTGCACTGCGATGGTCTCCTCTAGATGTCTAATCGTTCCTTAGTCTTCACACAGTTATATTTCCAAACCTGAAATCCCTCTGTAGCGGCATTCGATATCTGCCTGCGCATATTATCTTTCTGTATCATCTATTCGGGTTTCTTACCCCCTCTCCAACCTTCCCCTCCAGGCTTTCTTGCGCTGAGCATCCTTCCTGCTCAGTTCCTCTCTTTTATCCAAGCCTTGGGGTTGTATCCCGCCGGATCTTTATATCCAGGTGGGCTTGACAATTATTTCGGTAGCACTCCCCCTATCTCGTTTCCGCATATGATTGTTTTGTCCAGTAACTGGCCCCTTCCTTGACTCCTCTATGGACGTTGCAATGCTCGTCATAGAATGCCGTCCCGCTCCTTGTGTTGTATTCATATGCCTTTTGTTGGTCCTCTACCGTCGCATAACCTGGGCTAGTTGTAGCAATTTCTCGCATTGGGTCTCCCCAACTGTCGTTCTTAGATTCTTGTTTGATTTCCTCCCAGCCTTAGTTTATCTGGGTATTATTAGTGAAAGTGTTTGATTGCATTATCTGCGTGTACGAAGTTTTCTGCTGGGTACCAAACTTTATCATGATCAGGGGAATATCCTGTCCACTTTGCTCAATACTAGAGTTTTCCGTAATGTAGTGGTGAGTCGACTATTTCTTCAAGTGCGTATTCTGTTTCTCCTTCGATTTTGATTAGTGGTGTAGGTAACTGGATCAGAGATGGGAATCATTGGTCTTGGTAGGCTTAGAGAAGTGAGATGTGGATGGTGTTGTGTATTCTCATCGATAGGGGAAAGTCCAGCTTGTATGCACTGTTCCCCACTCTTGCCAAGATCTTGAAGGGTCCCATCTTTCTGTAATCAAGTTTCTTGCATGGTCTTGTGGTCCTTACATTCCTAGGTAGGAACCATACCAGGTTTCCTGATTTCAAATCAGATCAGGTTTTCTGTGTTGATCGTATTTTTCTTTCTGTCGAAGTTGTGCTGCAACCATTTCCTCATGTATGGTATCGTGCCATTGGTTCATTATTGTTTGTTGGGATCTTCCGATCTGGTATCAGATGACCACTTGTAACATGTTTCGGGTGTTGTCCGGAGTTAGCCAAGAATGGTGTTGTCCTAATTGTTTCTTGTTGTCAGTTATTGTATACAAACTCCGCAAACGGTAATAGTTCGTTCTATTTTCAGGTTGATAATTGAGGTATGCTCTCTGGTATTGACCCAGGAGGGCATTGGTTCTTTCGGTTTGTTCATCCGTTTACGGGTGGTTAGCTGTGCTCAGTTTCCTTTCGATTCCCAATCGCAGGGCTGTCTACTTCCATAGGACAGAGGTGAACAGTGTTCCCATATCGGTGATGATGTCATGCGGTAGTTTATGTAACCGAAAGAGATCTTTTACAAAGGTTTGGGCGAAATGTTTTGCTGTCATATCTTTCCGGCATTCAATAAAATGAGTCATTTTTGTCAGTCTGTCGATGACTACC
Source organism: Tuber calosporum (assembly GCA_003316355.1). NCBI lineage: Eukaryota > Fungi > Ascomycota > Pezizomycetes > Pezizales > Tuberaceae > Tuber > Tuber calosporum. The sequence continues at coordinate 36,374 of QFET01001185.1, read as the reverse complement.
AAGATATTATCGTAGCTGTCCGATTCTGGTAAATCAGTGATAAAATCCATAGATATCAACTTCCATGGCTCATCTGGTGCTTCGTTTGATTGTAGTTGACCATACGGAGCATGTCAGGATGATTTCGTTCTTTGACAAATGTCGCAATTTTAGACATATATCTTGATCGTCTTTCGCATTCCAGGCCAGTAATAACTGCGGTTTATAACTTCCGTAGTGTATACAGTTCCTCCGTGTCCAGCCTGCGGAATGTCGTGATTCCTTCGGATAAGTTTCGTCCTTACCTCTTCCTCTTCAGGTATGCAAATTTTGTCCTGGTACCATAAGTAATCATCCTTCCATCGACATAGCCCCTGGGCTACATCCTTGATTTCTTTTGTTCCTTGTTCCAATGCTTTCCTTATTTCTTGTATGTGGGAATCCTTCACACTTTGTTCCTTAAGCTTCCTTATCTAATCTCAAGGTAAGCTAATCGTATCCACTTCCTGTATTCTGATCTCCTCAAAGTATTTTTCTTGAGGTAGTAGGATCCTTTGGATCTGTTTGATCCTGCGTCATCTTTTCCTGGCGCATCTTGACTTCTCCTTGTCACTGCATCTAGTGTGCCGCTCTCCTTTACTTGCCGATATTCGATCCGTATATTATATTGGCTTAACATTTCGCTTCACCGGATCTGTCATTCCTTGAGATCTTTTGTTGTCATGAAAGGAACCAAGTTCTTAACATCCGTGAGGATCCTAGTGTTGTGATGGATTCCCAACACATATTTTCTCCATTCTTTGAGTGCCTGTACTATGGCCAATAGTTGTTTGTCGTGAATATCGTACTTGCATTCCGCATTCGTCCTTGTCTTTGATCGTAATGTCACCTGCCGCCATGTCTCGCCTACCCACTGTGGAGATAAAATTCCCAAACAGACGTACTTCGGTGCATCGGTTTCGATCATGATCGGTCTTTCCAGATTGTAAAGGGTCAGTACCAGTGCCAAATTTATTTTTTGTCTCATCGTATCGAACGCCTCACTCTCCGATGTTCCACACTTCCATTTTGCATTTTTCTTTGTCAAATTGTATAGAGGTTTTGCTGTCCTGCTAAACCCCTCCATGAATCTTCGGTAAAAGTTGCAGAATCCCAATAATCTTTGGATGTCGGTCTTATTCTTTGGAATTACCCAAACCCATATGACTTCCGTCTTGATAGGATCCATCCGGACTCCTTCTTAATCAACAATAAATCCTAAGTATTCCACTTCTGTCTTGTGGAATTCACACTTAGTTGGCTTGATTCTCATTCCGGACTTTCCAATCGCTTCCAGAATCTTTCCTACCTCTCTCTGGTCTTTTCCCATTGTTTTTGAGTACACCAATACGTCATCCAAATATACTATGCAGCATATGTCCAACAATCGGTGTAACCTTTGATTAATGCATCTCTGGAATGTTGCCAGTATGTTGGTCAAGCCAAATGGCATTACCAAGTATTCGTAACTTCCGTATCATGTAGCAACTGTAGTTTTGCCCTAGTCTACTTCCTTGATTCGCAGATTGTAGTATGCATCCTTAATTTCAATCTTCGTACAGTCTCGGGCACTGATTAGCCTATCCAAGGCTTCGCCAATGAGTGGTAGTGGGTAGCGATCTTTTTTCGTGACTTCATTAAGCCCACGGTAATCCACGCATAGTGGTAATTTTCCGTCTTTCTTCTTGACAAAAAGGATGAGTGCTCCTGTTTCCGCGAAGGAGTCTCGTATCCATCCTCTTTCCAGATTCTGTTTTAAATAGCTTCTCAATTCTTCCAGTTACGCCGCTCCTAGTAGATATGACCTTTTTGATGGGATAGTCTTTCCTTTTTGTAGATTAATCTCGTTGTTCACTCCCTCTCTGTAAGACGATAAGGTGGTCTTTTCTTTCTCTTCGAAGAGATCCAGGTATTGGTGATATACCTCTGGTATCATCCGTTTCAAGGGTTCCTTCCCTTGGTACTATTTGGCCTTAATAGCCACTTCGGTACTGACATTCATTGCCTTTAAATCGCATTGGCCGTCCTCCTGGTTCGACTTGAGAATGCCTGTGATCTCTCCTCTTCTGTACAACTTGCCAAAGGCTTGAGCCAAGATATCGCAGATCTCAATTCGTTATTGGTCCATTTTTGTTTCTTCCAGGTAACCTCCGATTCATTTCTGTCCTGGTCTCATTTGTGGTCTATAAATCTGAATCTGTTGTCTCCTCAAACAGTCTTGGAGTTCTTCGACTTTCTTGCATTCCCCGTCCAGGTATGTTACACCTATCAGTTGTACTATCCTGTCACGGGAGTTGACTGTGTAGCCTTCGTCCCCGAGGTTCACTATTATAGCATTCAGTTCAGCTGTATAATCGGCATCTATTACACCCGCGTTGGTAGGAAGCCGGTTCTTGACAGCAAACCCGCTTCGTGGTGCAATTAGCCCATAAATGCCCTGTGTTAATCCAATGGCTACTCCGGTTCCGATGACTTCTGGCCCTTCGGCTTGTATCGTTGCTCTTTCGCTAGCATATAGGTCCTGTCCTGCCGTCCTGCCTAAGCCTTTTGTCGGCATTACACCTCGTTAGTCAGCCTTCTGACTAGGATCCGTAAATCCTCTTTTGCCTGGACCGTTGAGAACTTCACATCTAAGTTCTCCCCTAGGGCTTCCGCTTCAGTGACTGTGAAGATGCTTGGTGACTCTTTTAAACACAAGGTCGTGCATCTCGCACCATCAAACGTGATGGTCCTCTTTCTCCAATCAATTGCAGGGCTCTATTCTCTCAACTAAGGCATTCCAAGAACTACTTCATAGTTTTGTAAATTTGCCACTTGGAAGGTAATCATTTCCCTATGGCAACTGATGTCCTTAGGTACTGTCGTCGTATGGGTAACTTGGCCTCATTGCGCTGAGTTTGCTATCCACTAGGTAAATCTCTCTTTGTTGTTTGGCTTTCACCATAGGCATGCCGTACTTTTCGCACACCTAGTTATCAATAAAGTACTCAGTTGCTCTTGAGTCAATCATCCCTGGGATGCTGAAAATCATTTCTCTGCCATGTAGTAGCATTTTTACCATGACATGTTAGTTTTCGTGTTGCAATGAATGGGTGTTATGTCGTGCTACATAGAAGTTTTGTATCTCGGTAGGTGTCTTTTTGCCCTTGTTTCTCTGACCATCGCTTACTTGGGAACGACATCTTTTCCCTCATCTTTCTTTTCACTTTCGAGGTCCATTTTGTCGATCGTTGATCTTTGTTTCCATTGTGGGTTCTGAACCCTACTGACTGTCATGGCCTGGTATTCTTTCTCGTCTCTGGGGTGTGTGTAGTTTCTCATCACGTGTCCTGGCTTTGCACATGCCATTCACAGATTGTTGTTTTGTCTCCTCCAATCTTCAGTTTTTGATATGTTAAGAGCATGTCTTCGCCTAGTGGCATCTAGATTTATTGGATATCCTTGAGACTGCATTGTACATTGGTACTTGAAGGTGCCGTCATAATTCCTGTCGATGGCATATGTTTTGGTCTTTGATGTTCCTTGCAGATGTTTGATAACGTCTATGCAGTTTTCCTGATTAATGGCCCATACCGCCATTTCCTCAGTCATTGTGAAGTCTTGAGCCCACATAGCCAATGCATTTTGAATTTCTTCGCGTAAGCATCTTAGGAAGGCGCTTCCCAAGGTTGCTTCATCGTATTTTGCCTCTGTTGCCAATGGTCGCAACTTGTTTCCGAAATCAGTTACATTCCAGTTCCCTTCCTTGATTTTCTTAAATTTTTTTCTCGCCCTTTCCCTGGCATCCACGTCACTGAATTGGATGCGTAGCATCGCTTGAAATTCTGCCCTGCCCTTAAAGGTGGCAGGGGTCTTTCCTTCCACGTAGAGAGTAATCCATTTGCCTCCGGATTCCCTCAATAGGAATTTGGTGAAGTCCACTTTCTGTCCATCTTCATTCTCTCACCATCCTAGTGCTGTGTAGTACATTGCCAGTTGGACAAGCCTTGCTCGCAGTTTGGTACGGTCTCCTGTAAATGTGTCTGGAGTTATGATTTTTGGACTGAGTACTGCCTGATCCAGTCGATTTTCTTGTACTGTTCGGATCAACTCTTGGAGTTGTTCCCTTATAAGAGTTATCGTATCCGCTAACCCTGCTGTCCCTGACATCCTGTGTATTGGGGATCCTTTTAAGCTTACTAACCCTGATCTTGATCTTGCTTCTGGGGTGACCAGGCTTGGGGGTCCTAGGGATCCTTCTCCCGATATCTCGCTTAAGGCTTGTCCAAGTTCTGCTTGTAGTCCTAACAAAGTTTGTGGATCATTGAAGTTTGGTACTTCTGTATCTGTAGGTGAATCCGTTTTGTATTCGTTAAGTGTCGCAAAAGAGGCAACCAAACGTTACAAAACGATCCCTCGTCCGGTGGACAGGGCACACTATCTTCTTCAACTTCAACCGGTAACGATACGTACTGCTGGTCTTACCGCTTGTCAGATCTCGTAGCCTTACCTCGCTGTGGGAACGCAGAGTCCTCTCACTCCTAGGCCTTGCGACTTCTCCTTAGCGATACGTTCCTTGAATCACCTTACGGTCACTTATATAAACGGATTGTCGTAATAAGAATAAAGTATAAATTGAACTAACAGGTAAAGTATAACATAGGAAGTAGATTAGGTGGTTGCATGAAGAGCTAGCTATCTGTATCCGTGACCCTCCTTATCTAGGCTCTATTCACACAACCCTAACCCTGATAACTTGACTATGAGTTACATCCTTACTATGACTGCCGCGTTAGTCATATTATACAATCCCCATAGTATCCAATTCCATAAAAGGTCATGTGCGATAAGCGCGTCACATGTGTGTAACCCCTGACTCTTACTTGTAGTCAGGTGCCAAACTCATTACTTCATATGACCTCACAATCGTCAGTCCTGAAATCATTAACATAAATCAAACCAACAAAATATGATAATCATAAATGATCTTACAAATCATGAGTCTTGTTTAATATTCCATACTGCTAAGTTACGATTTGTAACACAAAGTTCTTTGATGGTACTTGAACCTCCTTTGAATCTTTGTTCATAAAAGATTATTGCCCTCATAATGGTTTATTCCAAGTTCCATTTTAGGTCACTTTCAACATCCTCCGTTGGCATAGGTGGTTGTTCTCGTCCAGGTCAAACTAATATTCTGTATGGCTCAAGTAGCGATACAGGGAATACAGGATGGATTTTCCATACCTCAGATATTTCAAATATGTACGCCAGGTTTCCTGCTTAATTTAGAATTTTGAATGAGCCATATAAACTTACTGATAACTTTGTGGATAGTTGCTTAGGACGGATCGTGTTCCCGTTTTGCATAATCAAATAGCCAATTTTCAAGTTCTGATTGAATGTGAGCCTTGAGATTATAGTGCTTGTTTATTCCTTCCCAAGTCTTTTCCAATAATTCCTTTGCATTTTCAAGTATTGTCAAAATCCGGTGAGCACACATAGGAGCTCGTGGGTTCCGTGCTTTACTATCCTTCAGCCAGTTAGTTTGAGGATGTTAATCATAGTTTGCAAAGGAAGGGGGTATTATATAGGCGCTTGTAACTTAGTTGTTTTATACATACTCGGCTAATAGTATAAGGTGTTGCAAGTCATCTTGATTATAGTTGATAAATATCCGAAGGTAACCACGCAGCTCTTGGTCTACGATATCCGTTTTTTCATCAGTCCGAGGTTGGTTGACGGTATACATGTTTCTCTTTATGCATAACATCTTGCATAATGACTCCATAAGTTCTCCTGCAAAGTTTGCGTCCATATCTGAGATGATTTCAGTTGGTAGAACATTAAGTTTCCAAACTTCATTGATTAATGCATGTGCAATATCTTTTGTAGTATTATTTTCTTCCAGCCTGATAAAATGAACCATTTTCATGAATTGGTCAAATACAACCATATTTTGACTGTTTCCTGCAGATGTGGGTAGTGGTGTAATAAAATCTATCAAGGCAGATGCCCAAGCTGGAAAAGGTACTTGAAATGGTTTTAATAGGCTAAAGTGTACGTACCTTAGTGCCTTGGCCTTTTGGCATTCTGTACAAGACTGTACATAGCTGTTTATTTAGTTGGTATATTCCTTTCCAGTATAAATCTCTGGTGATAATCTCTAGAGTTTTCTTCCTGACTGAAGTGTACAAGAATTTTTGATTCATAACAACCTTTTACAAAATCGGTTTGCAGAGTTTTGTCCTGAGGAACGGATTAAGCGCTCATTATTGAAAATCATTCTATCAGTCAAGGTCCCTTGTTCTGGCATTAGCGTGCCATCATCTCTTAGCTGGTGTATCCCCCGTTTTCTGCGTATCCACTCTGGATCCTCATTTCCATTGTCTTCTAACCCCGCTATGAAGTTGATATCAAATTACTTGACATTGTACATAGCGATAATTGCATTGGACATTAGGGTTAGTCTGTTAGTGCATATTGGGTGAAAAGCAGTATCGATTGAGTCCTGGTACTCCTGTTTTGCCTTGTAATGTAGGAAATATATTTATAGTTTAGTATCTTCCAACCTGATTCGCGAGCTGCCAAATCCTTGGCTTGCACATTCTGTATTATCTCACTCCATGACCTTATAAAGTTCTCTTTCATCAAACTTTCAACTATCTCATGCGCTATACGGTCTCCTCTTTGTACCTGATAAGAGTTATCATTAGTGTTGGCTAAGAGGATCTTAACCTCAGCTCGATAGTCATTTTCCCCTACTCTGGCACCAATTGAAATACAATGCTTGACTGCCAAACCACTGCATAGTTCAATGCGTACATATGTTCCAATTGGGAGCCCAATACCTAATGCAGACTCTATGAGTACTTGACCTCTTGCAGGAACTAAGGAAGCCTTGGTAGTGGATAGGTTGTGTCCTGCTGCTAACTTTGAACCTCAACTAGGAATTCTCGCTTCCTTTTGGGGCCTTTTAATCATAACCGAATTGTTTGGTTCCTCTTTCCACAATGCCAGCTGGGCTTGTTCTAAGCTTTCGTTACCCCCAGTAACTGAAATAACTAGTTTTTAGTTATTCCAGACATTTTCAAAATTGTGAGACTGAAGTATAGCCTGCATGTCTTAATCAGCTACCCCCTCAGGGCAGTACTTTAGCCACTTGCGGAATGCAACAGGTTTACCTCCTTTGGTTCTGGGTCAGTAAATTATTATAAAGAATTAATGCGCTAACTTTAGTGCCCAACAGATTAGTCTCGCCGATATGGCCTTTGGTGTGACAAGGTATTGCAGATTTTGATGATGGGTGTATAAAGTGAAAGGTTCATCAGTCCCTGACAGGTTCTTACAGTCCTATGCTTTTAGCTGACTTGCAACCGGTAACTACTTCTCTGTGGGATGGATGAATATGACACGGCCGTCCTTATCTTACACTATGGGGCGTGCCGGTAATCTTTGCCGCTAAGGTAGTAGTACTATGGCAACGAGTCGTACTAGGTGGAGGTCCACTATTGTTCCGTGGCCTATGCCTACGTTCTCTTGATAACCAAACTCTATGGTTTGTATCATACAACACCAATTGAGAAGCGGACAGGTTAACAGGTTAAGTAATTGTATAGGCAGGAACTTAGATGGTTGCTTGAAGAGTCCTAACTACATGACGTTTTTACTTTTTTTTTTACTTTTTTTCTTTTTTTATATTATATATTCCTTGTTATGGTACAAGAACTTGCATGCAGCCCTAGCAATGGCATAAACAAAACCTTAATTCCAAAAACTAAAGACTAAAGAAACCAATAGTATATAAAGCTCGAAGGGAACATGTAACTGTCCATACACCTCGTACGGTAAAGTCAATTAAGGAAAAACCAGCCTAGCAAATATACAGAAACCAAGCCATCTGGTGAGGGAAAACCACAAATTATTTAAGAACTTGGGGACGAGGAAGGAGGGAGGGCAGGAGACCCAGTAGGGGTTGGAGCAATCAAAGGAGGCGGCGATGAGGGGGGGGACAGCAACATGTCATGAAGGAAGCCAACCTGCGTCTCTTGTACCTAGGCGACCAGGTTGAGGAGAGGTGCTATTGATTACCTGATGGGGTCGTCCGCGCCTATTCCCACTACACCTTAGAGGTGGGGTATGCGGCCATCAGCGGTTGCCGTGCAGCAGAGTGTGGCGTGCTGGAAGTCTTCTTCGAAATCCCAACATCGTGGACAGAGGTTGGACTCCCCTTCGGAGGCCCAGGAGGTATGAAGAGCAAGGTAGCTCTTGTGGGCACGCATTTGGTGAATGCGGCCAGCCATGAACTTGCCAAGGCCCAAGAAAGGGTGTGGGGACAGGGACGGTTTGTAGGGGTAGTAGTATGGGGGAGAGCAGGCCTCTCCCCAGTCGTTGATGAGAGTCGGTTGCGCATACCTCCTAAGGCCAGTATAGGCTGTACGCCTAGAAGGCAGCGGGGGGAGAGGAGGACAGATGGGTGTGAGTAATGCAGGGGGTAAGGGGGCGAAGGACAATGATCCCAGAATCGGAAGGATGAGGTGGGCCATTGCATCCACCGGGAGGTGAGTGTGGACCTGCGGGCAGGGATAGGCAGTTTTCCAGTTGAGAGGATTGGCATTGGGTTGGAGGCACTGTGTGAGGTGACGCCACGAGTGTGGAGTGCGAGACGGCAGGAGGGAGGCAAAGTTGAGTGGGAGCCGCCCTGCGGCTGGGTTTAAAGTGGGTGGGGCACACCCCAGTCTGAGCGCAGTAAGCCTGCTGCGGTGGGCACAAAGGAGGCCGATAGGAGTGAGGTAGCTGTCAAGGGAGAGGACGGAGAGTCTGGTAGAGAGGAAGCAGTCGGTAACCCATCTCTAGACTGGTGCCCGCAGACGTCCATGTGCCATAGTATTCCGTGTAAGCCTATGAAGAGGTCAGCCCCATAGAAGAGGATAGGGAGGAGGTGGGTGACAGCAAGGCGGTAACTCAGGTGGGGGGAGAGGCCAGCCCCTGGTGGGGAAAACCTGCGGACAGTGGCGAAGGCGCCTTGAGCGAGGGCAAGTCGTTTGTAGAAGTGAGTTGATGTGCAAAGGGATAGGGTGAACCAGTAACCTAGCTACTTGAGGGAGTTAGCGGGATGGAAGACCTGCAAATCCAAGTGTATGGAGGTGATGCAAGGGGAACCCCGGTAGTTCTTGGTGCGCCAGTGAATGAGCTCCCTCCCGGGGACCGAGAAGGAAACATTGCGCACTGGTCTGCGACGCTGGATCCTGGGCAAGGCTGCTTGTAGCAGCTGAACATTGCGGCGAATGGAGGAAGAAGATACAGTCAATTCAAAGTCATCAACATAGGAAAGTATAAGGCCCCGGGAAAGGGAGAAATGAAGGGAAGAAACATAAATAACAAAAAGCACAGGAGATACAGGTGACCCCAGAGGGGTGCCTACAGAAACGGAAGAAAAAACACCAGGTGAGCCCTGGAAGAGAGGACAGAAGGTGTGGCCAGTAAGTAAGGACCTGACCCTGGAGATAAGGTAGTTGTTAACTCCATTTTTCCTAAGTACAGAGGAGAGAAAATCAGGATCCACGTTGTCAAAACCCCCTTTGATATCAAGGAAGAGGGTGTAGATGCGTAGGGTGGGGCGGTGCTGGTTGAGGACTGTGTGGGTGAGGGTGGTGATAGCGTCAAAGGAGGAAAGGCCCCCCAGAGAGCCACATTGGTTAGGACAGAGTAGACTACAGGCCCTTGCGACGAGGGCCAGGTGGGAGGCGACAGTTCTCTCCTAAACCTGGAAGATTATCACGAGAAGGACGAAGACCCTAAAGCAGGCCCGGGTGTCGTAGGATGGCTTGCTTGGCTTGTCCAGGACTATTCCTCTGGCATTTTTGAGGGAAGGTGGGTGGAACCCATGGTTGAGCACAGGGGAGAGGAGGGCAACTAGTAAGGAAGGGGTGGTCCGTGGGACTGCTTTCCATACCCCATAGGGGATGGTATCAGGACAAGGTGCTAAGGAGGAGTAGGATGCCCTGAGGGCGGCAGAGTTCTTGTCTGAGGACAGCTCACGGGCATCTGAATAGGGGTGGAGGATGGAGGGTGCTCGTGGGGAGGGGCGAGGTGAAGGAAGTAGTTGAGGAAAGCACTGTTAATGGACTCAGGAGTGTCAGGCTCTGGGAGGATGGGGAAGCGAGTTGTGGGGGAACCTATGGCTAGCCGCTTGGTGGCCCAGAGGGAGCAGGAAGGGGCGTTCAAGATGAGGGAGGTCCAGAGGGCCTTCTTTGCCCTCTTTATGACTTTGACGTAGCCAAGGCCGGCAAGCCTGGCAACAAAAGATGTTACCTGTAGAACGGGTGAAGCAGGCTTTACGAGCTATGCAGTAGTGTTCTGTTTTAAGAGTGGAGAGAAGGGGTGAGCACCACAGCTTGGCCCTGGGTAACGGGCACGAGAGGGGTGTGTGGTTATGACGCAAGGAAAGAACTAGACAGAAGTTTGTGTCGAACCAAGATGAAAGAGAAGCGGAGGTGGGGAGGCGGGGAGTGTCAGGGACTATAAGCTCCTCAAGCAGTGGCGAGAGGGTGATCCAGTCAGTCAAGGCCCAGTTGGGGCAGAGAGGTAGTTGTGTGTCTTTAGAATGCCTAAAGGAGGGCAAATGGGGACATGGTCTGAGCCAGTTGAGGGGAGGGGAGTGCTCCATGAGGAGAAAACGGAAATAAACCAGGTGAAGCAAAGGAAAGATCCAGAACAGAGGGCCTACCCCAGCTGCCTAAAGGGAAGCGGGTGAAGACCCCACAGGTATTCAAGAGCTGGTATCCAAGCTCTGCTGCTCTGGAGAAGTAAGGAAAGGAAACAGCTAACTGTGTGGGAGAATGGGCCAGTGGTGGATGACAGGAGTGGTGGTGGATGTAGAAATCGCCTAGGGAGAGAATAGGTAACCCATCCATGGGAAACAACTCAAGAGGAGAAATAGTACGCTAGTAGGAAGCCCTGCCGGGGAGTGAATATGAGTTCAGTACCCGGAGGTGTGAAAAGGAAAAACCAAACAGTTTATCCCTCTTGAAAAAATCAAGAGCCATAGTGTCAGATCTCTCTAAAAACACTTGAGGTATGACAGTGGTTGAGAGTAAGGTAGAGGAAACATAACAGGCTACTCGTGGCTTCTTAGGGGAGGAACAAGGGGAGAATATGACTTGAAACCCGCAAGGTGGGAACATAACCTCGAAAAACCGTGGGATCCTTGATACAGACCAGGGAAACAGGAAAGGAAAGTTCAACTAAAGAATTAAAAAATCAAAATAACACATCCCAGCTACACAGGCAGTTATATTGAGTAAGGGAGAGAAAGGACGAGGCCCTAGGGGCCTCATGCATGGCAGGAGTGGTTGTGTAATCCATTACTGGACAGAGCCCATAGGATCACTGGGGGCAAGAGAGGGGCTGGGCGCCACCTGGGGGGGCAGGGCACCGTGCCGTTTGGAGGACCTGGGCATGCCAGGGGCGGACTGGACAGGTCTCATGGGCCTGGGAGTGTTTAGGGGAATGGCAGGACTTAAGAGACCCGGAGGGGGTATGGTGGGGTGTAAGAGTGTAGTAGGGCCAGCGGGAATATCTGGCATGACGTCCATCTCGCCATGATCGGTGCTAGGTTGGGTGGGAGCTGAAGCAGGGGGGGGAGGAGCTGGTCTGGAGGGGCAGTCCCGATCACGGGCGGAGTGATCCCCATCACAGTTTGGGCAACGTGGGGGGGAGGTTTGCCAGCAGCATAGTACGGCTTTGGTGTTGCCCTGCTTGGGGTATGAGGGATAGGAGCATCTATGGTCAGCTCTCATATAATGGAGAGAGCAGACGGGGCAGTCTGGTTGTGGTGTTTTGCATGGTAGGGCCACATGACCAAAGGCCCAACATGTGTGGCAAGGTGTGTGAAGGGGGAAGAGAAGGCCTTTTCGCACCGCCTATAGGCTGAGAAAAGAGGGACAGGTAGTAGGAGGAAGGAGGCCTTTGCAGGGATGGTGGTGGTTATGACTAGCGAGCAAGAGTGTTTCAGGCGAGAGGCCGGGTCCCTATTGAGGAACCTAGCGGAAAGAATGGGAACACCAGTGGAGTTACAGATTGACGTGGAGAGGCTGGAGAAGAGGTCAGCCTCATTCATGGGGAGGTATGCGGAGGGAACAGAATGGATCGCAATCTGACCTAAGGGTTGTTGCGGACATGGAAGGATTGTTTGCAGCGCCTGGTGAGGGCCTCAAAGTATGGGGTGTTAGATAGTGAAGTGACTTGGCCATCAGAGCCAGTAATGGGGGTAGAGCCCTGTTCGTTGACAGAGACCTGGAGACTATAGGGAAGGGCGGAGTCTGCATCGACAGGTACTGAGGCTGCCCAGTCTGGGACAAGGCCATAAATGACCGGTGTATCAGGGTGGAGGGCTGGTGAGGAAAGTGGGGCTAAAAATCTGCGGGGGGCAGTGGTGAGAGGGGGTGGAGGAGGTGGTGGTTGTGATTGAGGGGAAGGGGAGCGAGGACTGGAGGAGCCTGAGGTGGCTTGGTTGGCAGCTGCAGCCGCGCCCTTGGCTGCAGAGGGAGTGCTAGTTGGGTACTTTCTCCAATTGCTTCTTCCTACCACGATTTGAGCATAGGAGGGGGTGGAAGGTTCACAGTCACGGAACTGATCACCACAGAAAGATGGATTATCAGGGGGGTGCCTTCAGAGGCAGGGGCAGGAGGTACGTGAGGAAGGGCATATGGGGGTACTGGACGCCTCTGGGTCATGCAAGGGCAGGGAGGGATGGCGGGAGGAGTGCTGGTGGTGGGACGAGGTGCAACAGTGACATGGTGGGCCTAGTCAGGAAGCTCAGAGCGGATTAAGGCCGGGCTGGGGGCTGCAGGGTCACCAGTTTCTGTGGAGTTGTGTAATCCGGCACTGACAAGTGCGACTGCTGCGGAGTGGGTGTCAAGCTTTGCGCCAAGGGCCAAAATTGCAGGAAGGTCGACACACTGGAGCTGGATCAAGGTGATCGCTCTAGTGCAGAGGTCCTTGAGGCCTGAGAGAGCGATGGTAGGGACTCTAGCGGAGGAGAAGTTGATGACTTGCTTGGTTTCGCCAAGGAAGGAGGAGAGGAACCTGAGGTGGGGGGGGGCGTCCACTGTGTGGGCAGTGGATAAGGGTGTTACAGGGGCGGAGGCGAAAAGAGGGGGAGGAGGGGGCCGGGCGTCCGCCCTGACCAGGCTTGGGTACGCAAGGACATACTGGAGGAGAGGTGTGGGTAGGATTGTAGGAAGCGAGTACACTTTTGACGTGCTGGTGCAGAATTTATGGTCAGGAAAATGGAGTAAGCAAGGCGTGTCCTAACTACAGGCAGTTTTTTCTTTATTTATTTATTTTTTTTTTTTTTTTTTAATATCATATATTCATTGTTGAGGTACAAGAACTTGCATGCAGCGCCAGCTATGGCATAAACAAAACCTTATTTCCAAAAACCAAAAATAAAAGAAACCAATAGCACATAAAGCTCCAACGTGACAGGTAACTTTCCATAAAGCTCGTACAGTAAACTCAGGAAAGGAAAATCCAGCCAAGGGAACTTACACCAACCTAGCCATCTGGTAAGGAAAAACCACATATTATCAAAAACTTGGGGACGAAAAGAGAGTGTGGGCAGGGGACCATATGGGGGTTGGGACAACCAAAGGAGGTAGCGATGAGGGGTGGGATAGCAACATGTACGGAGGGAAGCCGACCTGCGTCTCTTGTAAATAGGCGACCAGGTTGAGGTGGAGGGGGATAGAAGACCAGATGTGGTCGTCCGCGCCTATTCCCATGACTCCTTAGTGGTGGCGTCTGCGTGCATCAGCGGTGGCCGTGAAGGAGAGTGTGTTGTCATGGAAGTCTTCGTCTAAAACACCGGATCCTGGACAGGGGGTGGACTCCCCTTCGGAGGCCCAGAAGGTATGAAGAGCAAGGTAGCTCTTGTGGGTACGCATTTCGTGAATATGTACAGCCATGAACTTGCCGTTGCCTATGAAAGGGTGTGGGGACAGGGACGGTTTGTATGGGTAGTTGTGTGGGGGAGGGCAGGCCTCTTGCCAGTTGTTAATGAGGATCTGGTGTGCACGCCTCCTAAGGCCAGTATAGGCGACGTGCATGGCAGGGAGAGGGGGAAGATGAGGAAAGAGACGTGTGAGGTCTGCATGTGGAAAAGGGGCGAAGGACAATGATCACAGAATGGGGAGGATGAGGAGGGCCATAGCATCTACCGGGATGTGGGTGCGGACCGTCCGAGAGGGAGGGGCACTTTTCCAGTGGAGAGGATTGACATTGGGTTGAATGCGCCCTGTGAGGTGACACCACAAGTCCAAGGTGCGAGACTGCAGGAGGGAGGGAAAGTCCAAGGGGGGCCACCCTGCGGCTAGGTTGATACTGGGTGGGGGACATGACAGTCTAAGCATAGCAAGCCAGCGCCGATTGGAGCAAAGGAGGCCGATAGGAGGGAGGCAGCTCTCCAGAGATAGGATAGAGAGTCTGGTAGTGCGGAAGCAATTGGTAACCCATCTCTGGATCTGGTGCCAGAAGACGTCCATGTGCCATAGAATTCCGCGGGAGGGTATGAAGAGGTCAGCCCCATAGGTGAGGATAGGGAGGAGGAGGGAGACAGCAATGTGGTGGCAGAGGTGTGGGGAGAGGCTAGCCCTCGGGGGGGAAAGGCAGCAGATAGTGCAGAAGGCACCTGGAGCGAGGGCAAGTCGTTTGGAGAAGTGAGTTGATTTGGAGAGGGGTGCGGTGAGCCTGTAACTGAGCCACCTGAGGGAGCTGGCGGGATGGAAAACCTGACCATCCAAGTGTATGTCAATAATGCAAGCGGAGCCACACTGGATCTTAGTACACCAGTGAATGAGCTCTGTCTTAGGCACTGGGAAGGGGACTTGGCACTGCTCAGCGAAGCTTGATCCTGGAAAAGGCTGCTTGAAGCAGCTGAACATTGCGGTGGTAGGAAGTAGATGATATAGTTAATGCAAAGTCATCAACATAGGAAAGTATAAGGACCCTGGGAAGGGAAAATTGAAGGGAAGAAACTTAAATAACAAAAAGCAAAGGAGATACATGAAACCCATGAGGGGTGCCAACAGAAACGTAACAAAATATTCCTGGGGAGCCCTGGAAGAGAAGACAAGAGGTGCGGCCAGTTTGAAAGGACTGGACCCCAGAGATAAGGTAGTGGTTGACCCCTTTTTTGCTAAGTACAGAGGAGAGAAAGTCAGGATCCACATTGTCAAAACCCTCTTTAATGTCTAGAATGAGGGTGCGTACTATATGGGCAAGGGTGGTGACGGCGTCAAAGGAGGAAAGGCCCGCAAGGGAGCAACATTAGTGAGGACTGAGGAGGCCACAGGCCCTTGCGACGAGGGCGAGGCGGGAGGCGACATTGCTCTCAAGAACCTTGGAGATTGTCTCCAGATGGACAATGACCCCAAAGGAGGCCAGAGTATTTTAAGACGGCTTTCCTGCCTCGTCCAGGACTACCCTGCTGCCCTTTTTAAGGGAAGGAGGGTGGAACCCTTGGAGGAGCAGAGGGGAGAGGAGGGTGACTAATAAGGAAAGGGTAGTGCAGTGGACCACTTTCCATACCCCATAGGGGACGGTATCAGGATCTGGCGCAGATGATAACGAGGAGCCCCTGAGGGTGGCAGAGATCGCGTCGGAGGACAGCTTAGGAGCATTAGAGTCGGGGCGAAGGATGTAGGGCGCGCGCGGGGAGAGACGTGGGGAGAGAAGTGGTTGCGTAGAGCATTGTTAATGGACTCTGGAGTGTCGGACCCTGAGAGGGTAGGGAAGCAAGTTGTGGGAGAACCTAGGGCTAGTCGCTTGGTGGCCCTGAGGGTGGCGGCAGGGGAGTTCAAGAGGAGAGATGTCCAGTGGGCTTTTTTGCTCTTTTTATGGATTTGAAGTAGCCAAGGCGGGCAAGCCTGAGACCAGAGATGTCACAGCTAGAACGGGTAGAGCGGGCTTTGCGACCTGAGCAGTGGTGTTCCTTCCTAAGAGTAGAGGGGAGGGGTGACCAACAGGGCTTGGCCCTGGCCGATGGACACGTGAGTGGTATATGGTTATGTAGTAACGACTGAACGAGACCGAAGTTTGTGTCGAACTATGAGGAGAGAGATGCAGAGGTGGTCAGGTGGGGGGGCGTCAGGGACTGTCAGCTCCTCAAGCAGGGGCGAGAGGGCGGCATAGTGAGTCAGGGGCCAGTAGGGCTGGGGAGGTGGTTGTGAGTCCTTAGAATGCTTAAAGGAGAGAAAAATTGGAACATGGTCTGAGTCAGACGAAGGGAGAGGGGTGCTCCGAGAGGAGAAAAACGGAAATATACCGGGAGAAGTAAAGGAACGATCTAAAACAGAGGGCCTACCCTCGCCGCCCACAGGAAAGCATGTGAAGATCCCAGCAGTATTCAACAGCTGGTAGCCAAGCTCCGCTGCTCTTGAGAAGTAAGGAAAGGAAACTGCTAACTCAGTAGGAGAGTGGGCCCGAAATGGGTCACCGGAGGGGTGGTGAATGTTGAAATCACCTAGGGAGAGAATAGGAAACCCATGTAGGGGAAATAATTGAAGAGAAGAAATAGTACGCCAGGAGGAGGCCCAGCCAGGAGGTGAATATGAGTTCAGCACCTGGAGGCGTGAAAAGGAAAAACCAAACAGTTCATACATCTGGAAAAAATCAAGGCCTATAGTGTCAGATCTCCTAAAGAAAACGGGAAGTATGACACTCATAGTGAGTAGGGAAGAAGAAATATAACAAGCCATGCGTGGTTTATTAGTGGAGGACCAGGGAGGGGTGAAGGACTTGAAAACCGAAAAACTGGGGACACGACCTTGAAACACAGGGGGGTCCTGGATACAGACCAGGGAAACAGGAAAGGAAAGTTCAACTAAAGAATTAAAATAAGAAAGAAAACATATCCCAGCTACCCAGGCAGTTGTGTTGAGCAAGGGAGAGAAAGGACTAGGCCCTAGGGGCCTCATGCATCTGTGGGATGGTTGTGTAATCCATTACTGGGCAGAGCCTATAGGATCACGGGGGGCAGGAGAGGGGCTGGGCACCACCTGGGTGGGCGGGGCACCATCCCGTGAGGAGGACCTGAACATGCCAGGGGCGGACAGGACAGGCACTATGGGCCTGGGGGTAGTTAGGTCAACGGCAGGACCTAAAGGACAGGGAGGAGGTGTGAAGAGGCGGGAGGCTTTCGTAGAGCCAGGGGGAAGATCTGGCAATACGTCCATCTCGTCATCATCTAGGGTGGGTTGGGTAGGACCCGGAGCAGGGGGGGGAGGAGCAGGTCTAGAGCGGCAGTCCCGATTACGGACGGAGTGCTCCCTGTCGCAGTACGCGCAGTGGGAGGGGTAGGTCAGGCAGCCACTGAGCATGGCTTTGGGGTTGCCCTTCATGGGGCAGGAGAGGATGGATCATCTATGCTCGGCTCTCGTGTAGTGGAGAGAGCAGAAGGGGCAGACTGGGTGGGGTGTTTTGCATCGTGGGGCCACATGACCAAAGGCCCTGCAGTTGTGGCATTGTGTGTAGGGAGAGGAGGAGAAGGGTCTTTCCGACCTCCTGTTAGCTGCGAAAAGGGGACCTGGTGGTAGGACAGAGGAGGCATGCTCAGGGGTGGTAGTTATGACTAGCGAGCAACAATTTTTGAGGTGGGAGGCTGGGTCCTTATTGAGGCACCTAGCAGACAGGTTAGGAACACTGGTGGAGTTGAGGATTGAAGTGGAGAGGCGGAAGAAGAGGTCAACATCATTCTCGGGGAGGCATATTGAGGTCCAGAGTGGAGTAAATTGTGAATAGCTGTATGAGCCGGGCGGAGGGGAAGCCAAGGGTTGTTACCGACTGGGAATGACTGGTTGAGGTGCCTAGTAAGGGCCTTGAAGTATGTGGCGTATGAGAGGGCAGGGACTTGGCCATCCAGGCCAGTTAGGGAGACAGAGCTATAGTTGTGGCCGAGGCCTTGAAACCACGGGGAAGGGCGGATTTGCCATGCACGAGTACTGAGGCTGCCAGGTCGGGAAGAAGCCCAGCGATGACAGCTGCATCAGGGTGGAGGGCTGGTGATGAAAGGGGGGCCAAGAATCGGCCAGCTACGGTGGTGAGCCGGGGTGGAGGAGGTGGTGGGTGTGATATAGGGGTGGGGGAGCCAGAAGTAGAGGAGGCCATGGTGGCTTGGTTAGCAGCAGGAGCCGCAACTTTGGCTGCAGAGGGAGGACTAGTTGGGGACTTTCTCCTATTCCTTCTGCCTAACACAATCTGGGCATAGGAGGGGGTAGAGGTATCACAGTCGCGGAACTGAACAACAGAGAAACCATGAATTAGCAGGGGAGTGCCATCAGAGGCAGGGGCAGGAGGTGGGGGAGGAAGTGCAGATGGAGGCGCCAGGCGCCTCTGGGCCATGCCAAAACGGGGTGGGATGGTTGGAGGAGTGGTGGTGATGGCGGTGGGAGGTCCTAGAGTGACACAGTGGGCCAGGTCATAAAGCTCAGAACGGATTGAGGCCAGGCTAGGGGCTGCAGGGTCAGCTATAAGAGTAGAGTTGGGTAAGCCGGCACTGAGAAGTGCGACTGCTGAGGAGAGGGAGTCAAGTTGGGCGCCACACAGGAGCGGGATAAAGGTGATCTTGCCAGTGGAGAGGTTATCGAGGCCTGAGGGAGAGATGGTGGTGACCAGAGTGGAGGAGAAGTTGATGACTTCCTTGATTTCATCAAGGAAGGAGGAGAGAAACCTGAGATAGTGGGGGATGTCCACTGTGGAGGCAGTGGGTGAGGGTGGTGCAGGGGCGGAGGCGAAGAGAGGGGGAGGAGGGGGACCGGCTTGCGCCATGACCAGGCTTAGGGTACGCCAGGACCTAAGTGCGGAGAGGTGTGGGTGGGATTGTGGGAACCGACTACACTTTTGAGGTGGTGGTGCAAAATGTAAGGTCAGGAAAATAGGGGAAGCGAAGCGTCTCCTAACCACAGGCCGCCTAGAGGTCCTTATATGGGCACTCTTCCCTCAACCCTAACCCTGGTGACTCATATCTATGAGTCACACTCTCGGCATGACTCATATAGAGAGATAATATGAAATACAACAGCTGACTCCTAAGAGTCAAATCCGCTACGTGCCAAACCAATCAATACACTTAAAACAAGTCCTGTCCATTAAAGTGGTCACATATGCCAAACCCATGACTCATAATATGAGTCATGTGTGAAAATCATTATATCATAGGAGTTAAAAGTTGGGTCATGCACCCGATTAAGCAATCACAATGTAACAATAATATCACTAGTGTACCTCTAGTGAAACCCCAGGACAACGACTGACTCATAGTGCGGATCCTGACAACCTTATGACTCATAACTATGAGTCATGTAAAATCCTCCCCTGCTTAGTCACCAATCGTGATATTAGCTCTCCTCTCTGATCATCCTGAGTCCAGTCTGGTACAACGTCCTATTCTCGTCAGGTTTTTACCTAACCTGTGCAATTCCTTAAACAACTTCCATGCTTGATGTAAGGCGTGCTGCCAAATTTTGCGGACTTCTTCCAATCATAGGTTCTCCGTTCTGATAGTTCAGTCTTGCAAGGCAATCATGCTCTTTTAGGTCTGCCTATCATGTCTTTGTTTCTGAATTGTGGCTTTGACAGTGACAAATTGGTTTTGTAACTCCTCACTTTTTCATTCCAGGCATCCCAAATATAGACTAGTATATGAATAAATATTTTTGCCCCCCTCTCTCCACAACTGTGTCCCCACCATTTCCTTTCTTTTCGGTATCCGTGCATCATGTTCGTTCAGGGGTGCCTCTTCCACAGTGCGTCCTAGGTATTACCCTGCATCGATTTTGTCCTTTCGATGTACATGGCTGTTGTCCTTGAAGCATTGGGTCCAGGACATGTCCTAGTGGTGTTATTGTTGTTTGCGGATTTTTCGTTATTTAGGAAACCAATTAGATCTTTCCTTATCGTGTAAAGGAACATGGAAGTCGTCGTTATAGCAGGAAGTTCATGATAGAGCGTTATGTTCTGCCTGTTATTTTCTTTCCTCCTTGTTAGGCACAAACGACTCCCAAGAGGATTACATGACTTTTCAGAAAGGACTATATGAATCTGAAACTCCACAGGCAATTACCCCTCTGCGCCCCGGCGTTTGCCCTGGGAGTTGACACTGGCACCTTGTGCAGTTGATCGTTTGCTAAGAAAAATGAGAAATTGGAACACATCTTGTAACCCCGTATAAGTCGTCGCCGTCATGGTCTAAGGGTATAATGTCATGTGGTCCATCTTGAGGTCAAGTGTTCAACTCCACGGTCCAGCAGGGTTATTGGTCAAAAGAGAAATTTTCTACCAATCGGGTTTGTTTCTTCAAACCTTCCTGCAAGACGATAACGATGACCCGACAGAGGGACTTTCGCCTGACCCTCCAGAAGGGCCTTCCAGCTTGTAATAGCAAGTCGAACGGAAGAAATCGGTCGGTCGCTTAAAGAGTTATAAACGAAAATATTCTATGAGCCAGTCGGGTGACTGAGGTAGCCGACGCACAGCGACATGAGAGTTGATCACCTCATATACGGATAAAGCACAGGTGCATATGGCCTGTAAATCGGTGGACTCCAATTGGAGGATAGGACGCTATCATTCCTAAGAATGGATGAGGGGACCAAAGGCCGTGAAGGTGTGGGATGGAGTTCTCAGGGTCAAGAGAGCTCACCACTTCTAAATCATAGAGAAGATATCTTCATAGTTGTAAAGCCGTGGGAACAAGGTCGCAGGGTATAATTACCTGGGCAGTCCCCGGTCTTAGACAGAGCATCAAGCAACGGAGAAGAGATCTTATCAATATCATATGTTATTACTCAAAAATCTTTACCTACGAGCCTTCTTAGACAATCTCCGTTTACGCAGAAAGATTTAAGCCTAGTTCGATTCGCTTGCCCTAAGAATTAACTACCCTCAACAGTATATTGATATTTCTCCTTGTTACCAAGGCTCAATACATGACATTTGGACATCTCCAAGTCATACCTTTGGAATCACACAAGCTCATAGCTGATTCCACCCTCCGCGACGAACTTCTTCTCTAACCTCGCCCCTCAAAATACATCTCCTCATTCGAAGAAATTCAGGAAAACTCCCTCTTGGAGATCTAATTCTATATACCTCAGGAACCCTCCTGGTTCACCGAGCCCTTACTCATCCCTACTGAAGAAGATTTCCTAGAAATCTACGAACACTTCTACGGTCCCACCTTCAAGTGGAAACCATTCCAACACTACGATACAGCAGAAGAAGGAACCTCCAGTTCTTTCAGGTTTACCTCCCCCTCCTTCACCCCCTCTATTTGGAGACTAGGAAAACATCCAGAGTCCCAATAAGAACGAGATGGCCCGACAATTGACTGTCGACACGGACAAAGCCAGGTCGGACATAGAGGAAGTCTCTCTAGTTGGAAGCGATCATACACCTGGGCGCTCCAGGTCACCTTTGGCACTCCACCACCTTTCACAGCCAAGTGGAGTCAGAAATTCGGCCCCTGGAACTTGTTCAAGCACTCCCGGTCCTCCCGACGCCAGAAATCCAGCTATGGAAAGATTATCAGAAGGTATTGGCCAGGCAAGGAGCTACTTCAACCGTACCCTTCAGCAATCGGTTGATATGCAACATCTGGCCTACCGGGAACTATCTGGTCAAGCTCAGGATCAGGCAACCCAACTCCAGCACCATGCCCAACGGATAAACCGTTGGGAACAGATCATTGGCGAAGAGTTGAAACAGGTCAATTCGGGACTTGAAATGTTAGCAACCAAAACCGCTGCACTCAAGATACAACCACCAAACGATTGTAGGGAAAGTTGCGGGCGCAGGAAGAATGGGCTGCACACCACGAGGTGGTAAGTACTAAACTTCATGCTAACATTCGGACAACAGAACAAGAGTGGCTGGATCGAGACCGCCAGCTCGAACAGGCTTTGGCTAGGCAAAAGGCAGAACTCCACCAAAGACAAGTGGGCGCACAAAAAGAACATGAGCGGAACAGAGAGGAGTTACGAGAACTGCACCAACGCCTGGAACAGGAGCGGTCAGAAAGAGAGGCCTATGTGATCAGGCAGAATGCTGCATCCGAACATTAAATCGAATGTTGACTCCGATGAATGAAACCCTGGTGCAACAACAAGTTGCCAGGAACCCACCAAGCGTGTGGGAAACAGTGCCACCACAGCCGGTGGAAAATCCGGGATTGGAAAAACGAACCACGGCGGACGGTTGAGAAGAGTTCTGGTTCATTCCCAGAAGAGACAAGGGAAAGGCCGTGTATCATGGGGATGGAAATGGAAATGGCGGAAATGAACCACCACCGCCCCCAGCAAATGCACCCAACCCAGGAGATGATGACCGTGGGTCGCAAGATGGAGGCGGTCCCTCACGACGGGGTGGTGAGCCATCATGAAGACCCTTGCCTGGCTGTAAGTTTGAATCTGTAGCCGACGCATGGGTCGACCGACTAGGGCAAGCCTTGTCAAGGACCAACCGCAGGCAAGCGGATCCACAATTCAAGTTTGAGAATAAGCGGACTCAGGATGTGCGAGTATGGTTATTAAATTGCGAGGCCTACTTTGGGAGGAACCCATGGCAATGGGAAAACGATGAAGAACACATCATGTATGCATTAGGAAGAATGGAAGGAACCGAGGTAGGCCCTTTGTCGATAACCTATCGAAAGAAAATGACTGGGGACCTCGGATTCCCAAAACAAGAGGGTAATAATTTCTGGGTCACTTTCTGCGCTTAAGTTACAGAACGATTCTCGGTATTGCACAAGGCACAAATAGCCTTAGCCGAAATGGAGAAGGTTAGGTACACAGGGGATATAGAGAAGTATCTCCTCACCATGGAAAACCACAACAGTGAGGCAGAAGTATCCGGCATCGCTTGGAGAACCATAATTCAGCGGCAACTTCCTATCGAGGCCATGCGTACGCTATCACATGACAATCATGACTTGGATAGCGAATGGATCAAGGCAGTCCGCAGGGTCACCAAAGCGGAAGAATCGTTCAAGGAACAACAAGGACCTTTCCGGAAAAACGACCAGGGAAAAAGTGACTTCCCGAAAAGAAACCGTGAGGAGGAAGCTAAATCTAGCAAGACCACTGCTGGAAATAAGAAACGAAAAACCTATACAGCAGCTGAAAAGGCTGCCTACAAATTGAAAAAACAAGCGGAGAAAGGGAAAAAAGCCCCCGCTGAAGGAAAGATTGAGCATACAAATTGGGTGGAAGCTCATAATGGAATCCCTAAAGACAAAATTGAAGAACGAAAGAAAGCCAACCAATACACTGGTTGCACGTTGGCTAACCATACTTCGAAGTTCTGCAGGAAACAGGCCCAAGTATCGGTTATAGAGCAGAAACGGGGAAATTTCAAACCCCAATATCGACAACCCCAGATAACAAAGGGGCAACCAGAACCCACGACCAGGGTTAACCAAGTCAACCAGCCCAGGATTTGGGAACTGGACGACATGGATGGAACCTAAAAACGGGTTTTCAGGCACCGGCAGCGACGGCGACTGGGTACTTGGTTATGGACCCCTTACCGAAAGCGAAATCAACAAGTGGGCTCGACCTCTACGAGGTCCTACTAGCAGGTATTCTGCGCTTCTCCGTGGGAAACTCAAAACCAAAGCGCGAATCACGAAAAGCAATCCAGACCTACGGGAGTATCGCAGACCTAAGAATGACAGGCGAGCAAGAAGCGATTAACTTGGACGGCGGCTCGTGGTAGTCCGGGACTAACTCTGGGAACCTAAAACTCAAAAAGAAGAAAGCGGAGTGCCACATTTGGTGTATATCGGACCTCAGTACGGAAGACGGTCAACTAATCCCGCATCCTTATAAAGCCCTAAATCCTTACAAGAGATCCAAGGAAGAGTGGACAGACAAGCGCTGACTAAAAACTTCTCAAGAATGACAAGGGGAAATTAGTCTAGCCTTGATCTGAGAAGCCTTCCAGGAACAAAATACATTCCAGGTCGGCTGGACAACGGAATAGTTGGAGAAACGGAACAGGATCCCTGACATCAAGAAAAATGAAGTGGAAGAGAATTAGTAACGACGGCCACCTAGTTCACACGCTAAATGGAGCGGGGTAAATCCGTCCCGAACCTGGACTCCGGCTTTGTGGACAGGATTGGCACCATAGACTCATAGGGTAAACGAGGCGATGCGTGAAGAATCCCCGTAGCCCAAATACGCTGATATAGTCAAAACGATACGAGTACGGCTCCCGTAGAGACAAAAGCGTGGGCTGAGAAGCGCCAATGGCAGGGGTATGGGAACCCTTCAGCAAGGGGTAAAGACTGCTAGTAGTGGGCTGCCCAGTACACCAAAGACAGAGATTTTAGTTTGTCAGAGAAGTTTTAAATAGCCGATACCGTGCGGGCATGGTAACAAACACCCTAAGTTACCACAACAATGAAAATGTCTTACAAACGACCTGCACAGGCCTTAGCGGCCCTAATAAAAGAAATAAAACTGAAGCACCTGTCCCGCCTTACTATTCATGCCCTGAAGGCAGGGCAACTAGCGAAGCAAATGAAGAACGGATCCCGATCTGTGTTTTATTAGACTCAGGGTATAATATATTCCTAATTAACCAAGAACTGGTTTATAAACATCGCTTACCATTCCACACCCGCACAAATAGCTTGGACATTTACACCTTTGAAGGAACTACAGCAGCAAATGGGGGAAAACACTACGCACATCCTATTCTCTTAGAAATCGGAAGCAATGCACACCGATCTCGCATTTCTTGTGAAATTGCCAATGCTGGCAAATATGACCTAATCATCCCATTTGGATGGTGGCATACAGAACATCCCATAACGCACATTGAGGACGCGCAAAAATGGATATTTAAAAACGAGAAATGCCAAAGTCATGTTAAAGATGAAGGCATAGACTTGACATTTGAATAGGACGAAACTGTGGCATACGACCCTGAAGCACGATATATTGGAAGGATCGAAATAGCACCCACTCCAGAGTCAAAAGAAATTCTGCAAATACCTCAGGAATACCATGAATTTAAGAGGGTTTTTGCACCAGAAATGGCAGAAAAACTAGCCGGCAGAAGAACGTTTGACCGCGCTTTTGACTTGATACCGGGCGTGGTACCACCATGGGGTCCGATATATCCTATGTCACTCCACCAGTTGGATTTGCTTAGCAAATACCTGCAAAAAATGCAAGATCAAGGGAAAATCGTGGAAAGCAAGTCTCCTGCTGGGGCTCCAATCTTATTTGTCCCTAAACCTGATGGTTCAAGGAGGCTATGTGTCGACTACCGGCAGTTGAACAAGCTAACGTTAGCCAACAAATATCCGCTACCCCTAATAAGCGAGCTTCGCGAGCGCGTGGCAGGTGCTCAAATATTCACTAAACTCGACCTAAAAGATGGCTATCACCTTCGAAGAATAAAGGAAGGCGATGAGTGGAAAACAGCTTTCCGGACGCGATACAGCCACTTTGAATACAAAGTAATGCCGTTCAGACTAGTAAACGCGCCAGCCACATTCCAGGCCATTATTAACAAAATTCTTCGCGAATTTTTAGATCATGGAGTGGTGGTCTACCTAGACGACATCCTAATTTACTCCAAGGCAGAGAAAGAACACGTTGTCTTGGTCAAAAAGGCACTGTCTCGCTTGGAGGAATATGATCTAGCGGTATCGACCACCAAGTCCGTTTTTCATGTCGATACAGTGGAATTTTTGGGGTATATTGTGGCAATTGATGGAGTTACCATGAGTGAAAGAAAGGTCGAAAGCATAAAAAATTGGAAGGCACCAAGGTCGGTCAAGCAGGTGCAAATATTCATTGGCTTTGCCAATTTTTACCGACGTTTCATTAAAGATTTCTCAAAAATCTGCAAACTAATAACCGAAACGTTAAAGGGCGACCCCAGAAAATTCAGCTGGGGGCCAGAACAAGATGGGGCATTTGAAGAACATAAGAAAAGATTCATCTCTGCCCCTATACTCTATCATTTCTACCCTGACAGAGAAACAATTGTGGAGACAGATGCTAGCGATTTTGCGCTAGGATGTGTCCTCTCACAGTTTAAAGACAAAAAGCTACATCCCATGGCTTACCATTCACGGAAGCTGAGCCCAGCAGAGCGAAATTATGAGATCCATGATAAGGAACTATTGGCGATTCTGGAAGCATTTAAGGAATGGAAACAGTACCTGGTGGGTACAGAAAAACCAGTAACTGTGTACACGGATAACCAGAATCTACAGAACTTCCTTACAACCAAGGTATGGAATCCACGGCAAATACGATGGGCTCAGCAACTAGCGAACTACAATTTCAAGATTGTCTACCGACCGGGAAAGCGAGGCGGAAAGCCAGATGCACTAAGCCGACGGCTGGAGAACCGTCCAGAGGAGGGAGCTGCGCATAGCGAAGAGTCAATACTCAAGCCTTCTCACTTCCAAATCACACTGGTGCATTTAAATCAGACAGAACGTGAGGAAAGAATAATTGGCACAGAGTCGACTGATTTCTTGCGAATAAAATTGCTGTCTCCAAATGCACGAATGCCTACAAAAGGGTCCAGACTAGCAGCCAGACATGACCTATACGCACTAGAGGACTTTATAATTCCGGCCAAAGGGCAAAGGTTGGTGGAAACCGGAATTTCCGTTGGATTACCAAATGGAACATACGCCCGGTTGGCACCACGAAGTGGAATGGCCGCCAAATTTGGGATGAGCATTGGCGGAGGAGTAATCGACGCTGATTACACTGGAGAAGTCAAGGTTATCATAATGACCCATGGAAACCAAGATTGCCAGGTTCGCAAAGGGGACTGAATGGCACAAATGATCATTGAGAACATACACATGGTGGAAGCGAGTCAAGTGGCTGGACTAGCAGATACTGCAAGAGGCAAAGGGGGATTTGGAAGCACGGATGTATTACCCAGACGATCAGCGGCAACAAAGACCCAGGTAGTGGTTGCATACTTGCAAGCGGACCAGGCCGACAATGAGTTTCTTGATGAAACAGACCATCAAGCAAGACAAGGCAAAGGGATACTGCTAATGACTAACGCTTTAATGTCAAAGGTTGATATTAGGAAATATGACCAGACATTATTAGAAACCATTAAAGAGGCAGGCCAGAACGATGAAGACTGGCAGGAACGCAAGCGAGAATTGGAAACGTTAACCGATGAGGGCAAACCATTACCAAGTCACTGGGCAATAATGGAAGGACTGATATACTATAAGAATCGCTTATATATTCCGAACAACGAACAGCTGCAGACAACTATAGCCAAAGGTTGCCACGACTCTAAAATAGCTGAACACTTCGGACAGGAGAAGACTCTGGAAATTTTTACCAGAGACTTTTTTTGGAAAGGGCTGACTGCGTGAATTAATGACTACGTACGGTCATGTGACGAATGTCAACATAATAAATCTCCACGAAATGCGCGGTTTGGTCTGCTGCAGCCTCTAGAAGTTCCATTCGCAGCCTGGTTATCTATATCAACCGACTTCATAACACAACTAGCAGAATCACAAGGAAGAACACAAATTATGGTAGTCGTGGATAGGTTTACAAAGATGGCTCACTTCATAGGTTTGGAAAGTTATTCAACTGCAAAGGAAGTTGCAAACACGTTCTTGCGGGAAGTCAGGAAGCTACATGGTCTTCCGACGGAAATCATATCTGACATGGATGCATTATTCTCAGGTGAATTCTGGGAATCGCTATGCAAAAGCCAGGGAATAAAACGAAAGATGTCAACAGCGTACCACCCCCAAACTGATGGACAAACTGAAAGGACCAACCAAGTGCTAGAAGGATACCTTAAGAACTTTGTCAATTATGATCAAACGGAGTGGTACCAGTTGCTCCCACTAGCTGAGGATGCCTACAACAACTCGGTAACAAATTCTCATGGCATGTCAGCCTTCTACGCAAACTACGGATTCCACCCACAAACGGAATGGATGAAGGAACGTGAAGCCCAAAACCCTAGCGCCCAGCTATATGCACACTGGATGCAAACAATACACCAACAGACCAGAGAAGCGTTGGAACAAACACGGGAAAATATGAGCAAATATTATGACCGGAAGGCTAAGCAGCAACCAGATATCAAGGTCGGAGACCTGGTCTTGTTAAATGCATGAAACATAAGGACCAAAGGACCCTCGAAGAAGCTTAGCCCAAAGCTTTATGGCCAGTTTAAGGTATTGGAAAAAAGAGGCGAATGTGCCTACAAACTAGAAATATCAGCGACATAGATGATCCATCCAATATTTCATGTATCATTGCTGGAACCCTATGGAACATCCAATCGACCAGCAAGGGAACAACCTCCCCGCGAGCCACAAGAAATCGATTCAGATTTTGAATGGGAAATCGAAAGAATCGTGAAGAGTGAAATAATGTCTTATACCAGGCGTGTGGGAGGTCGGAACTGAACGATGCGTGAGTTGCGGTACTTCGTGAAGTGGACTAGTTGTTCCGAAGATGAAAATACTTGGGAACCACTAGACCACTTAGAGGATGCACAGGAATTGGTGGAGGCGTTTCATAAGGAGAATCCGGATATGCCAAAGCGGGCCGATGTTGAATGACAAGGAAAAGGTTTTCCTAGCGTGGCCAAGCAAACGTGTTAGGGTTTTCACCCTACTAAGTCGAGTTCAAGAAGGAGTGGTTTAAGTTTTAGTTTATTTGTTTAATTTTTATTTATTATTTTTAGGGGGTATCTAAAGAGAGGGTAACCTTGAAAAAGCGATTCGGGAGAAACGGTACAGAGGAGGGAGCTCGTGTTAGACACAAATGACTCCCTAGAGGATTATATGACTTTTCAGAAAGGACTGCATGAATCTGAACCTCCACAGGCAATTACCCCCCTGCGGCCCGGGCGTTCGCCCTGGGAGTCGATACTGGCACCTTGTGCAGTTGATCGTTTACTAAGAAAAACGAGAAATTAGAACACATCTTGTAACCCCTTATAAGTCGTCACCGTCATGGACTAAGGGTATAATGTCACGTGGTCCATCTTGAGGTCACGTGTTCAACTCCCCGGGCCAGCAGGGTTATTGGTCGAATGAGATATTTTCTACCAATCGGGTTTGTATCTTCAAACCTTGCTGCAAGACGATAGTGATGACCCGACCGATGGATTTTCGCCTGACGCTCCAGAAGGGCCTTCCAGCTTGTAATAGCAAGTCGAACGGAAGATATGGGTCGGTCGCGTAAAGATTTATAAACGAAAATATCCTATGAGCCTGTCGGGTGACTGAGGTTGCAGACGCACGGCAACATGAGAGTCGATCACCTCATATACGGATAAAGCACAAGTGTATATGGCCTGTAAATCGGTGGACTCCAATTGGAGGATAGGACGCTATCATTCCTAAGAATGGATGAGGGGACCGAAGGCCGTGAAGGTGTGGGAAGGAGTTATCAGGGTCAAGAGAGCTCGCAACTTCTAAATCATAGAGAAGATATCTTCATAGTTGTAAAGCCGTTGGAACAAGGTCGCCTGGTATAATTACCTGGGCAGTCTCCGGTCTTAGATAGAGCATCAAGCAACGGAGAAGAGATCTTATCAATATTATACGTTATTACTCAAAAATCTTTACCTACGAGCCTTCTTAGACAATATCCGTTTACGAAGATAGATTTAAGCCTAGTTCGATTCGCTTGCCCTTAGAATCAACTACCCTTAACACTCCTGCGTTGCATATGGGGTGCTGGTTAGTGTGATCGCTCGTAGGCTATCGCCCCAACCGTCGGTGGGTGCTAAGCTCCTTTGTTACTTTGGTTGATCCTCCACAGGTCAGATCTTAAATGTAACCAATTCCACGTTTTCTTGTGTACTGCTGATGGAAACGGACAATGGTGATGCTGGCATTGTTGAAATTCTGTGCAGGGTACTACGTTTTGTCGTATTCAGGTGAGTAGCCAGTTCTCTTGGCTCTGTATTGTAGGCGTCTTCGGTGTATGCGTGAAGCGGTGATTTCTTTGAGTTCAACTCGCTTTCTTCTTCTATTTCGATAGGAGGTGGGAGTGATTGGCTTTGTGATGGGAATTGATTGTTGTGATAGGGTTCGAGAAGTGAGATGTGGAAGGTGTTGTGGCCCTTCATCTGTTGGGGCAAGGCCATTTTATATACACTTGTGCCAACTCTCTAAAGGATCTTGAATTGTCTAATTTCTTGTAGTTCAACTTCGTACATGGGCTTGTAGTCCTGATTTTCCTTGGCAGTAACCAAACCATATCGTATGACTTGAGATTCAGAATGGGTTTTCTGTACTGATGGCAATTTTGCTTCTTTCTTAACTGTGCACAGACCATTTCCTGACATAGTATACTGTGGACCTGACCGATTTCTTCCTTAGCGTTTCTTTCATTAGGTATCATATGGCAAATTTACTCTAAGTCCGTGTGATGACAATCATTGGCATAGAATGGTGTGGTCTTTCTTGTTTCTTGTCTTGCTTTGTTGTATGTGAATTCTTCCAATGTTATTAGATCGGCCCTATTGTCCTCTTGATAGTTGATATAGGCTCCCAGGTATTGTTTGTGTATCCCATTTGTTTTCTCAGTTTGTCAATCAATCAGAGGCAGGAAAGCGGTACTTAACCTCCTTTATATCCATGATGATTTCGTCGTTTCTCTATATAGTTACGATGTGAACAAGGTTTATCACTACTTGATAATATCCTTTGGCAGTCCAAGTATGCGATATATTTCCCAAAGAATTATTTGACCAGAGTCTTGAGAATTCATGTCCTTGTTGTAAGGAATGAAATGACTTATTTTGGTTCATCAGTCGATTACCACCAGTATAGTGTCATAACCAGCTGATATCGGAAGGTCGGTGATAAAGTCCATTGCTATGGATTTCCATGGTTGGTGCGGTGCTTCGTTTGGCTGCAGTAATCCATATGGTGCAAGCTGGATTACCTTTGTCTTGGCAGGTATCGCAGTTCGTGACATATCCTTTGATATCATCCCTAATCTTTGGCCAGTAATATTGCCTGAGAATAAGGTGGTAGTTTTGCTTGTTCCCCCATGACTGGCTGTTGGTGGATCATAGTTTTGTCGTATTGTCGTTGTCCTTGTTGCTTCCTCTTCTGGCATCCAAATTTTTCTGTGATACCCGAGGTATCCTTCCTTCCATTGGCATGCGCCAAGCACCTCTACTTTCATCTCCTTGTCTCCTCTTGCCATGGTATCGTAGATTGCCCTTATCTGTATATAAGTTTTGGTTGCTTCTGGGATTCCTGCGTCCACTTCTGTAATCTTCAATACTTCCTTTAGTTCAAAGTAGTGTTCCATTGGTAGCTAGATTCTGTATTTCTGTTGAATCCTTTCATCCTTTTTTCTATGGATATCTTCTACTCTTCACGTTAGGGTGACTGGCTTTTCTCCTTCTTTTCCAAGTCAGTATTGTATCTTGATATCCAATTGGCTGAGTGTTTCGCTCTAGCGAATTTGTCAGTCATTTAGTTCATTAGAAGTTGTAAAGGGTACCAGGGTCTTGTGGTCGGTAGGTATCAGTACTCGATGTTGACTCCCTTTTGCATATCTTCTCCATTCTTTCAGAGCTTGCACAATTGCCAACAGCTCTTTGTTCTGTATGTCATAATTGCATTTCGCGGCTGACATTGTTTTCATGCTGTAGGCTACTGGTCGACATTTTGCATCCTACCCTCTTTGTGATAGTCTGCCATAGCATACATATTTTGATGTATCAGGTTCTATCATGATCTCTGTCTCTGGTACATAATGGACCAGTAGTGGTGCAGAGGTTAGGCCTCAGCGTATTTCATCGAATGCCTATTATTGTCGGTCTGTCCAGTTTCATTTACCCTTTCTTGTTGATCTCATATAAGGGTTTGGCTATATGGCTGACCACCTTTATGAATCGCTGATAGAAGTTGCAGCATCCAATAAAGCATTGTATGCCATTTTGATTTCTGGTGGTTTCCATTCCCATATTGCTATGGTCTTGATGGGATCGACAGTGACTCTTTCTCCCTTGATAATATATACCTGTTATTGTGTTCGTTCTTTATTAAACTCACACTTTTATGGTTTGAGTGTGAGTCCTTCCTTTGGTAAGGATTCCCTGATATTTCTGATATGACCAGGGTGTTGTTCAAAGTTTTCCGTGTATATAAGAATATCTTCTAGTTAGACTATACAACCGATGTCCAGGCACCGGTGTAGGATTCTGTAGACACACATCCGTAAGGCTGCAGGGGCGTTCTTAGGTAGAAAGCGTATGACAGTATATTCATAATACCGTATTTTGTCGTAAAGGTTATTTTCCATTCGTCTCCTTCTTTGAACCTGATGGTGTGGTAAGCATTTCGGATATTGAGTTTGCTGAATATTTTGGCTGTCCTTAGCCTTTCCAGGGCCTCACCTATCAGTCTTACTAAGTATCGGTCCCTTTGGGTGACCTTGTCCAGTCTTAGGTAATCCATGTACAGTCATAGTTGGTCTTCTATCTTTTTGACCTACAGTATTGGTGATCCTCCTTATCCATAAGAATATCAGATCCATACACGGTTTTTGTTTACACAGTGGTATTCTCTTAGTTCTTCCAGTTCTCTTTCTCCCAATGTGTACAACCTTCTTATTGGTACCGTTTCTCCTATCTTTTGGTTGATCTCTATATTAACCTTTGCCTTGTGTGGTGATAGCCGGGTTTCATCTTATTCCTTGAACATGTCCAGGTACTGATGATATTCCCTGGGTACAATATTCTGTATCTTCTACATTTCTTGTCTTCCTATTACCTTTATGGCCAATTCAGTGCTGATATTGATTCTTCGATCCTCCTAGGCTTGAATGCCTCATAATCCCATTTGAGGATCACTGTGACTTCTATGCTTCGATAGAACTTGCCGAAGGAGGTGGCGGAGATCTTCTTGATGTGAATTCTTTAGCGATCTAGTTTGTCGGTATTTCAAAACCCGGCTTCGCCTCACATAATGGGACCCAATTGATCCACTGCTTCATATTGTCCTAAGACAATCGTTTCAAATATTAATTGAGCCAATCTGCGTGCTGGGTCGACTGTATAATCGTCTTTTCCCAGGCTAACCAGCACTACCTTGAATTCACCTGTATAGTCAGCGTCGATTACCCCAGCATTGACAGTAATCAGAGATTTAACTGCCAATCCGCTGCCAGGAGCAATCGGCCCATAGGTGCCTTCCGGTAGTTTGATGGCTATTCCGGTACTGAAAAGATTTTGGTCTTTTGCCGGTATTATGACTTTTTCGCTCGCATACAGGTCGTGTCCTGCTGCACTTGCTGATCCCTAGGTTGTAATCGTTGCAGTTTCGTTTAATCTTCGCATTTTGATATTCTGGACATCCTTGTCCTGGATCTTGGAGAATTGCATAGTTAATTTCTCCTCCAGGGCTTCTACTTCAGGGACTAGGTCCTGCGCTGACGAGATTTCTAGGCATACTGTTGTACACATGTCGCTATCGAAAGTAATCTTGTTACTTTCACAGTTGATCTTAGGGTTGTGTACTCTTAACCATGGCAGCCCAAAAACCGCCCCATGGTTGGGCAAATCTACGATTTAGAACCTTGCCACTTTGCTATGGCTACCAATTTCCATAGCTTCTTCCGCTATGTGGGTTTTAGGTCCCATAACCCTTAGCTCCCCATCCGCAAGGTAGATATCTCTCATTTCATTTGCTTCCTTCATTCCTATGCAGTGTTGTTGGCGGAATTCCTTATTGAAAAGGTTGTCTGTAGCGCCTGAGCAAATCATCCCGTTAATGATGACTGTCTTGTCCTTGCCATGTAATTGCATTTAGACCATAGTATAGTCTTTTTCTTGATCCACTCTTTCCGTGTTTACAAGTGCCATGTAGATGTTACCGATTCCGATAGTTTTGGTTGTCTTCTCCCGCACCCCATGTCTTACTGGGGACTCTCTTCGTTTTCCATCTCATCAGGTGCTTCTCTGGGCTTCATTTCGCGAAGATTGGTTCCTGGTGTCCTGCAATTATTGTTGTTCTTGCAGTTAAACTGCATGGTATAGTCCTTCTCATGTCTTAGATTTCGGCAGTCTCTGAATCTGTGCCCAATTCTGGCGCATCCCTGGTATAGGTTGTGGTCCCTTCTTCTTATTAATTTCTGCTCCATAGAGGTTCAGTCGTGGGCGTCTTTTGGTCCCATATAGGTCCATTGGGTATCCTCGGTTTCCCATGTTGTTGACCAATCTCAAGGGTCCATTATCATTACTGGGCATTGCCCGTAGTCGGACAAAGGTACTGTGGTTCCATGGAAGGTGTTTGATCATATAGAACCGGTTCTCTTTCTTTATTATCCACGCCGCAAGGGCATCGACATTTGTAGCCACCCTGTGGTCTGCTGCCCATGCCTATTGGAGGGTTCCGTTATTTCCACTTAGGAACTGTCTTCTAAATGTTGCATCGTCCACATTGGCCTCCTTGGCTGTGGGGCGAAAGTCATTCCAGTATTCAGTAACTGGTTCCTTACCTTGCCTTAGGCGATGGAGCTTAGTCCATGGTGCATTTTCTGCATCCTCATCCTCAAACTGGTCTCTAAGGGCTGCAGTGAATTCCTCATAGGTAGTCCAGGTCTCTGTTTTGCGTCCTTTTGCAAATGGAGTTATCCAGCTTACTACTGAGTCCCTTCGCAGGTTTTTATGTAAGTATAGCGTTATAACCTACTCCCAAGTATCTCGAGAATCCCAAAGGGACTCTGCAGATACTGTAAGGATAGGGGGAGAAGCGTCGATGGATAGGTCTTCAATAGACAAGGTAAAAGGTATGGAACTAATATTGTGACCGTTCAACTTGTAGTATCAAAGATGTTAGCCCAATGAGGCTTGAGAGTCCGAATCCTTAAGGGATTGTAGGCTCTTTAAATACAAAAGATTGTCGCTAGGAAAACTAAACAAACGCGCAAACCTCCTGTCCAACAAACATGCTAACAGAGGCAGCATAGCCAGGTAACCATATTCCAAAAACAGAGTGTTAAAAGCGACAGGATGGAGCTAACAAAACAAGTAATGGAATCCAAAAAGGAAGGAACAAGAGATCGCTACTACTATACAAATCCAGTAGGTATAGCAGGAGGATAGCGATACCCAACTGGGTAGAAGCAAGGAGGGGTAGTGATATGCGAAACAAGGAAAGAATAACCAGTTAGGAAGTGATAACCAAGTAGGAAGGGACAACCAAATAGTAGCGCCTATCAGGTATAAACCCAAATAAGTAATAACCAACATCAAGTCGGTAGTAATAGTAGAAACATAATAGGATTCCGTTACATTCTCCTTAAAAGAAAATAAAACAAACAAAACAAGAAAGAATATCCTAAAGGGCTTAATGACCAACCCGCCTTTGGAGCATTCCACTCGATTTCAAAACATATAACTTAATCAGTAAACATATATCTATCACTGGTGTCAGGACCTTACACCTTTATAAGCCCCATAGTAGCGAAGACAATACCATGAAGCAGTTAGCTTTCCATCTCAGATTCGTCCAAGCTGGTGAGTGTTGTGCTGGTATCGGATTCTGAGTAGTCTGAGTCTTGGAGAGGTTTCCAAAATCCGCCAGGGTCAATCTCAGGTGAGAGGGGGGCATAGTCTAGTTTCTGAAGTGTCCAGGCAGAGAAAGTCTCGCCATGGGACTAAGGGAGCCTGAAAGGTATAGCTTCATTGTAGGTATCGTACCAGGAGGATCTGATGAGGGTGCTGGCGCCTTCTAGGTTGTAGAGGGGTTCCCATGTGGATTCAATTTCGTCATAGCCTTTCCAATGGATCAAGAACTGTCTTTTTCTGCGATAGATTTGATCTTTGAGTATCTTTTCGATTTCCCATTGCTCTTGTCCACTGGCATCGATGGTGACAGGTTCTTTGGATATGGGTTCAGGTGTTCCGGGAAGGCGAAGGGGTTGGGTCCTACGTAAATGCGAAGATGGCTGCGATGGATCCATGGGTGGATTCCTGCCATCACTGGGGAGAGTATGAGTTTATAGTTGTTATGTCTATCAGGTCCTTCGCTCACTGAGAAGGGTCCTAACCATGGTCCAACTAGCTTGTGATTTCGTCCAACCTTATGGACATAGGGTGCTGACTTGAGGAAAACTTCAGTTTCGTAAGGGATGATTGGGGGTCCATCCTTTCTTCTGTTTTCGCTGGAGGTGGTTTGGTGTGCTCTGGCCATCTTGAGGGCATCTCTAGTGAGTTGTTGGTTCTTCATGATCTGGGAAGCAATCTCGTGTGCTGCTGGTACTGAAGTGGGGAGAACTCTGACGCTTGGGAGGAGGTTTGGTAGTCTG
>QFET01001183.1:0-13862 GCA_003316355.1 Tuber calosporum | reverse complement strand
TAGTGATAAGCGAAACAAGGAAAGAATAACCAGTTAGGAAGTCATAACCAAGTAGGAAGTCACAACCAAATAGTAGCGCTTATCAGGTATAAACCCAAATAAGTAATAACCAACATCAAGTCAGTAGTAATAGTAGAAACAAAATAGGATTCCGTTACAGAATCTTTAGTATGGTCGCAACCTTAGGATCCATCTCTCTACAAGGTACTATTGTTACAGTATATTGTTAAGCGCTTCGCTTAACTCTCGCGAGAGAATTGTTGCTCCTCGACACCCCTTTCATGATATTTATGTGTACTGGTATCCTTGTCTGGAATGAGTATCACTGGGTGGAAAGTACAATATCTAAAATATCTCTTTGACACTTGCAACGAAGTTCCGTAACCTCTACAGGGCGCCTTTTGGATTTCGATGATATCGCACACCTTCGAGGCTTGGGGTTGGATTCAGTTACTAGGTTGACTGAAGCAGCACCTATTGAGGTGCCTGAGGAATGTCAGATGATGATGTTCCCCTATCCAATGACTCTTATATCATCCTTCACCAACAACCCTTTGGCGGTGGTAGCTGAGGTGGTCCCAGAAGGTGTTACTTTTCAATGTTTTACCTGAAGTCTTCAAGCAATACATTGTGCATGAAGTTGGCTGAAGATGAGCTCAAGTACAGTCCCAACTGGAATGCATTGTCGTGGACAAGCAAGTCTAACTTTCAAGAAAATATGGTTAACATATATACGGACTGAGTCAGGAAGGTACCGAATGCGTACCGCTTCCAAGTCAAGACAGTGCAAGTCCAGAAAGGCTGCTTAGAGGCACTAGAGTGGGCTGTGAAGGAAGGACTCAGGATTGAGTCTAAAAAGGAAGTGATCCTGGATCAAGCTCTACTCCTTTCCTTGGTCAGTAGTGGACCTATTAGCTTTGTACCATATTTTGCAAAAGTGAAGGCTGAAATAGACTGGCACTAACATCTTATGGCAGCCGCAAGGAAAGCTATGAGTCTTGGAGGAACTCCTGGTTAATTGCCCTTCCCCAAATGCTCTTTCTGTCGAAACACGGCTAGCAAGCCTGTCTCTGAACCCCTCTGGTACAGTACGGAGGTCATCGCGACTTGTGTGGGTAATGAAGGATAAATGTGCTGCAAAAGCTAAAATATCCATACTGGCTACTACCATTCTTGCAGTAACAAATACTCCTACACTTGATTTAGAAGGGGAACGACTGTATGTGGTGTCAGAGGCAGATTCTATACCAGCCATACAATAAAGTCTGGTACTACTTGTCCACCAGATAGCACCACTGGCACCTGTAAAGTCAACTGGGAGAGCTGGGATGACAGGGTTTCCTGAGGCAGCTGTGTTGTCGGCTACAGCCTATTGTTCCCCTACTTGTACGATCATGGGAGGATCTGCTGGTCATGTTTTCCACAATGAGGCCCTCTGTACACAGGGCCCTAGTGAAGCGCTAAAACATTCACCATTAGGTCCGAAGTGAAAATAGACAGGTTGTCGTTTCTGTGGTTCAGATTACCATACTATTGTAGGGGGCTGTCACAGCTTCCCTAATTCATTCATAAGGGCGTGGATAAGGTTCTTGCTCCCAGGGAACCCCATGCCCTAGCCTGGCCAGTTCAAGCATGCTCCCTCATGGAAGGCAGTCGACCATGTTCAGAAGATCACTTTAGCGGACACGATGAATGTTTGGGACTCCTAGGTAGAAAGACAGGCAGAGGCAGTGGTAAGCTACCACCAGGTGGTAGAAATTCAGCAAAGGAAGTGAACCAAATTATTCAGACTCCTCAACCAGTAGCCACGACCTTTCTTCCATCCTCTCTGATCTCAACTGATTTCTGGGCCAACGAAATTCCCCCTGGACTGAGGCTAAGAAGCGACCGTATGATGAGCGGTGTTAAGCTTTAACAGACTACCTTTAAGAAGTTCAACATGAAATCCCATACTCGGCAAAAGAAGCCAGAAAGGTTGGTGATCAAAGGGTTCAATCGAGTCCTCCTTGACAAATCGCGATTCATCTAAGATGAGGATATTAGGTTTGACTACTGTAGCGACTGTAGGCTGTCAGATATGGATAAGGTCCACCCTAATATCGCGCTTCTTATAAGGGCCGCAAAGAAATGGTATAATATTATTCATATGCACCGCAACTAGGATGCATCTCACAGGACTAGAGTTACCTTAAACCGAAGCAATGAGTTGCATGCTGGGGCAGGTTATCTGAAACGCATGGAGTCCAGTTTTCGGCAGTAAACCACATCAGGATCATGCTCTTCGCTAATGGAACACTCTGGTTATGAAGCCCAGTAAGGTAGATCAGTTTGTTGATAAACTCATTTGGTTAGACAGTAAGTTGCATTATGATTAGATTAGTGTGAAAGACAAAGCTGGCAATGGTATGACTGCAGATTTGCAACATGACTGAGAGCTGAAAACTCCATATCCTGAAATATACATTGACTACATCAACCTTTTACGTAATACAGGCTATCCACTATAGGATATAGCATCTTTCAACCGTACGGTTGTTAAATAAAAACATACTCCCAATGAGCGGACTAAAGAAAGGTCTTCTACTGCTAAGCGACAAGGGAAGAAGGAGAGAGTTCCTTGCAATCGCAATCTCAAAAACCTCCTGGGGATGGCCAACCCCTCCCAGAATAAGAACTTATCCTATAATGAAAAATCCCTTAATATTCCAGTAACTCAGACTCACAAGTGCCGCCGGCTAAAGCAAAGCACTCGTTGAAGGAATGAGGGTTACTTCAGGGTACCGTGTACCACTTCCCAACCAGTTGTACAGTCTATCAAACCAGTGCGAAAGGCAACCAATTCCGAATCTGGGTATGTTACTTTAACTGTGCCCTAACATTGACGTCTTGAGGCTCCACCTATCTAGAAAAGGTTACAGAGTTCCTGGGATCACCTTTGATATGGGAGGTTGATATCGATGGTAGCGAATGAGGTAAGCCATCTCAACAAGATCTCAGAAACCACAGAGTTGACTACAACTCTTCGCACCTTAGCCTAGGGGAAAAGGGTAGAAATGAAGGAAAATTAGACTAAGTAAGTCCCCTCATTTAGGCACGAAAATCTTAGTTGATTCAATACTGTGGGGCAGGATTGTCTAGGAGTTTTCTTTTGTATCAGGGTTGCGAGAGTTAATTTCTTTATCCTTTGTTTATTGCTTTACTTGGGCAAGACCGATAGTGATAGTCTGGTTTCAGTTGGTTTTGTTGCTTTTGTATGTCAATCAAGCAGGACTTAATTAGCAATTGAGAGTTATTTTGCAAGTTTACATGAGGTGGGTTGAATACCTGAAATCTAGCTGGCGTAAAAGTAAACACCTAAACTATATCTATTATAATGTGAGATCCATTATGGCGCTTAAGCGAACAAAACCTGTTAGCGAAGAAAGACCCTCTAAGCGTCAAAGGCTATCTGGCACACCGCCCCACACTAGGTCAATACACATAGAAGTGCACTTGGACTGGAATTTCCTGAAGAAGCAGACTATTGAAGAAGGACTACTTGTGTTAGACAGAGGCTCTATGGGTGCTGTATTGAGTCGTTCATGGGTCAACATGGTCCAGCCACCATGTATACATCGGAGGTTTGTGACACTAATCTCTGATGTAAGAGGAAACTAAATCCCTGGTTCCAGGAATCATTTCACCAAAATAATCAGAAACAAGATCGGTAACGGTATGAATTAAATGAGGTTCGAGCTTGCCAATATGCTTGATACTAAGCTTATGGGGCTATCTCACAATGTCGTAGCTAAATGACTACAATCGCGACTTTGAGTGGGTTTAGAG
Source organism: Tuber calosporum (assembly GCA_003316355.1). Taxonomy (NCBI): domain Eukaryota; kingdom Fungi; phylum Ascomycota; class Pezizomycetes; order Pezizales; family Tuberaceae; genus Tuber; species Tuber calosporum. The sequence goes on along the minus strand of QFET01001183.1, from coordinate 10,037 downwards.
TACTCTGAAGTGGCCTTCAGAATACTGCAAGGCAAACTGCCTTGTCGCTAAGTAAGCAATGGAGTTTATCACAAATGAAGAACTCCTAGCCAAGATAGCAGTCAGGTATATCTTCTTGGGATTGCTAGGTTGACAGGAGAGGACTGCCAAGACATTAGTGTTAGTCTTCTCCCAGAATACCAGAACTATGCGGATATTTTCAGTCAAGAAAATAAGTGTGAGCTCCGGAAACATACCGGGTTTGACTACAAGATCCAACTCAAGCCAGGGTCCAAGCCACCCTTAGAAACCATATTCCCACTCTCTAAGCGAGAGGTAGACGTCTTCTATGACTATATCCGTGCACAGGAGAATCAAGGGAAGATAAATCTGTCTACATCTCCGCAGATGCCTCTATACTCTTCGTACTGAAGTTTGATGGTTCACTTCGGTAATGCATTGATTACGGAGGGCACAACAGGTATACTATTAATAATAAGTTTCTGTTGCCCTAGATAAATGAGCTTAAGGATATGGTCGGAAAAGCCACTGTATTCACCAAGCTGGATCTCTTAAATAGCTATTTTCTTATCTAGATAGTACCGCGTGAAGTATGGAAAACTGCTATTAATAGTCAGTATAGCCTAAATTAATATACATTAATACTGTTTGGGCTATGTACTGCACCATCGATCTTCCAGTATATGATCAATAGCTAATTATGAGATATGCTCAATATTGGACTATTCGCTTATATGGATGATATCCTAAGATACTTAGAGGCGATAGAGGAATATGTCTTATTGGTAATGGAATCCTACTATGTTTCATCTATTACTACTGACTTGATGTTAGTTATTACTTATTTGGTTTTATACCTGATAAGTGCTACTAATTGGTTGTCCCTTCCTACTTGGTTATGACTCCCTAACTGGTTATTCTTCCTTTGTTTCGCTTATGACTGCCCATCCTTGCTTCTACCTATTTGGGTATCGCTATCCTCCTGCTATACCTACTGGACTTGTATAGTATTAGCGATCTCTAGTTCCTTCTTGTTTGGATTCCATTACTTGTTTTATTAGCTCCATCCTGTCGCTTTTAACCCTCTTTTCGGAATATGGTTACCTGGTTATGCTGCCTCTGTTAGGATGTTTGGTGGACAGAATGTTGCGCTTTTGTTTAGATTTCCTAGCTATAATTTTTGTACTTAAAGAGCATGAAATCCCTTAAGGATGCGGACACTCAAGCCTCACAGAACTATCATCTTTAATACTACAAGTTGAATAGTCACTCTATTAGTTCCAAACCGTTTACCATGTCTATTGAAGACCTATCCAGTGAAGCTTCTCCCCCTATACTAATAGTATCTTCAGAGTCCCTTTGGGATTCTCAAGATACTTGGGAGTAGGTTACATTTTTTGACCAAGACTCAATTATACCTTTGATCTACAGCAGAGGACTGATCACCCTTCGACTACCTTGACCCTGCAGTACTAGTACACCTCCCTACTTTCTAAGAAGGCCTTGAGTGGACTCCTGGCGAGACCTGGTCACCCTAGCTAGCAACCATTTCGCTTCCTAGAGATACCAGAAGGCACTTCACTAGAGGATCTGTAGCATCCAGCTCAGGACTCCAAAGTCAAGTGCCAGTGCCCCCACCTGCACCACCATCTGTGGACTCAGAACTATCTTACGTATATACCAGCAGCAGCGAAGAAGAAGGCGATGACCAAGCCCAAGACCACCTCCATACCCTAGCTCCAGACTAAGACCAATACCAAGCCCAAGTCTAAGAACATGTCCAAGAGCTGCTCCACCAAGAAGTCCAATCGAAGGAAGAACCAAGCTGAGAATCAGAATCAGATTCCGGTCCAGAGGACACTCTAGGACTATTACCCCCAGCTTCGCCACCTAGACCACCCAGTATACCAAGAGAACACAGAGAACCAAGGCCTGCACCAGACGATTTACCTAGTCCACCAAGACCACCTATTCTACCAAGACCACCATGCAATCCAAGCCCTGCTCCCATTGCTATCTCAGTCCCCCCAGAGGGAAACAATCGTCCTAAATGTCCTGCACCATTTACATTCATAGGAGAGGGAAAAGATCGAGACCCATTGAGAATCAACTCATGGTTCAACAGAGTCAATCGATACATCGCCAGCTTTGGCATAACTGACAATGCACCTGAAGCCCTACAATACTATGGAGCCTATTACAGAGAGAAAGCCCTCGATAAATTCACCCAATATGAAGCTTCCCAAGGATACCACACAGTTGCTGGACTCAAACAAATATTTAAGGCCTACTTCCTTCCATCCACATCTACCGATACCATCTATAAACAGTGGCTACAAGTCAAGCAAACTACCGGACGAAAAACTGCACAGATTACTGATACTGTAATCAGACTTGAAACATTGAGAGACAGTCTCCACCCGCGATCTATTTTGGACTATTCAGCGAAGCAGAGACTCCTAGATGCTATGGATATCAAACTCAAGCGAGAAGTGAAGCCACACATCACTTCAGATACCCCCTTTGACTAGCTAATAGAAATAGCGGAAAAGCCAGATGCAATTGCTCACTCTACTGGACTGTATGGAAATCATCAAGGAAATGCAACCTCTAATGCAGTTTCCCAACAAGCACCAAGCGCCCCCAGAATAACACCCTGTGAAATCAACCAAGATTCTCTAACAACACCTCTCAGCATCCAAGAGTATCTAGGCTGACAAGAACCTGTGCAGGAGAGACACTGACTGTTTCTATTGTGGAAAACATGGACACTACTCCGATAACTGCTCCGAGAAGAAGAAGCTTAGTAGCATCCAGCAGCGAGGAAATGGAGGCCCTGGCGGAACCAGGAGACCCAGAATGTCAGCAGAACATACCACTCTGAGGAAGATGATCCCAATGCAAAGGAATCAGTCACAGTTACCACAAACCATCCAGGATCTAATAGAACTCAATCCTAAGCTCTCGAAGCATACATTACAGTCAATGGTTACAAAGCAAAGGCATTATTGGTTACAGGAACCACAGGAGACAACTTGATATCAGGAAAGTTTGTCACCACCCACCAAATCCCTACCAGAGACTTCGAGACGCCTATCAACCTGAAAATTGTAGTTAAAGGATCATGCTCAGCAATCAACTATATTGTAAGGCTGTCATACAGATTGATAAGGAAAGCGGCCATATATCTGAAGCCCTAGTCTGTTCCCTGGACAACTATGATATCTTCCTAGGAATGCCTTACCTTACTGCACACCATGCTGTAATAGATTGCGGAAAATATATTATCACCTTCCCTGACATATGAATCACCTAGACCTGCAAGAAAGCAACCCATGCACGATTTTCAGCCATGAATTAAGCAGATACCCCTGACTTCAATCACAAGTTTCCTACAGTATTCCCAGACAAGAAAACTGCGGAATCACCAACCTTAAGAGTTGTCAACCACTTCATCCTGCTGAAGGACACAATTTCGGACCATAATCCGAGATTCTTGACATAACCAGACAAGATCATGGCTGCATACAGAGCATTAATCGAAGACTGGAAAGCCAAAGGAATCATTTACTTAAGCAAGGCTCACAACCCAGTTAACATATTCCCAAAGCTGAAACCCAATGGCAAAATCACACTGCTTGCAGACCTTGTACCCAGGAATGATATTACTATCAAGGACCATGGAGCGATTCCCAACCAAGCCATGATACGCAGAACTGGTGCCAGAGCAAAGTTGAGATTCACCATAGACCTAGAAAACTGGTACTTCCAAATCCGAGTTCTACCCTGTGATGAGAAATATAATACTATTAAGACACACTTTGGATCCTTTGCATGTAGAGTTATGGTGCAAGGAGATGCCAACGCCCCTGCTACAGCTATAAGTGTTTTAAAGTTTGTCCTAACTGGATTTATTGGAAAATTCGTTTGGGCATACATGGATGACATTACCATCAACTCAGAAACAGTAGAGGAACATATTTCGCAAATCAGATTAGTCTTAGGAAGACTTAAGCAGCACCAGATCAATGCATTGCCAGCCAAGTGCAAATTCTTGGCCACCAAGCTCTCTCTCCTAGGACATGTTATAGATTAGAGAGGAATTCATGCAAACCAAGAAAAAATTCGATCCATCCAAGCCTGTCCCATACCAAAATCGTAAAAGGATGTTCAGACCTTTAAAGGAGTTGTGATTTATCATGCATAATACCTCCAACACCTTGCCTCTACCACTGCCCCCCTCTCGGACCTAATTTCCCACGATGTGTTTGAATAACGACCCCAGCATGAGGTAGCCTTCAAACAAGTTAAGCGCCTGGCCAAGGAGACAATTCCGCTACGCCCAATCTCATATGAGACATCGGCTGACCCAATATAACTCATTCCTGATGCCTCTAAGGTTGGGTCAGGAGCATGAGTTGGCCAAGAACCCTACCCTGAGAAAACCTACCCTGCCGCATTCCACCGCATGAAGTTTGCAACTAGTCAGCTGCACTACCCAGTCCATAATATGGAACTTTTAGCGATTGTGGATGCCATTGAGGCATTCCATCCGACTCTATATGGCACCAAGTTCACTGTTGTGTCTGACAAGAAGGCACTATCCTTGAGCCTGAAGCAGACTGACCTACCTTACCGCCAAACTAGATGGTGCATGTTCCTGCAATCTTATGATTTCGATATCATACACAGACCTGGCAAAGACAATGTCCTTGCAGATGCACTATCAAGGAACTATGAAGACACCCCAGCTGAAGAAGACCAAATACTGGAAGACCCTGCAGAGAAGAAGCCTATAAAGACCCCCTCCTCCGCCATGAACGGTGTATCAAGACACTACCTCAACATCGCCCATGCACTAGACCCCTCTTCTGCTCTCACTCTTCTAGTACCCTCTTGCATTCTTACCCCTGAACACCACTCCATGTGGAACTCACACCATGGCACCAGCTCAAACCACACTAGCTTCCAATAAGCGAGTTACTACACAGATTCTGTTGAATAATCCATGCACAAAGCCGCAGATACCCACGAGCTTGCAACTAATGCAATTCAAGGTTGTGAAATCGTCGAGACCTCCTTCTATCACAGCAATCCTGAAGAGCCATCCTTTGCCACTGTACTTATCGAGCGAGCTAAAGCTCCACTGTCTGGCCTTGCGGCGAGAATTAAGAATACGCCAGGAGATATGGACCAACCACTGCATCCAGAGGCTATGACCAACTGCTTTAAACGAATCCATGATTCTATCACCCAACTAGAATCCCTTGGAGTTACCACCTCTGGAAATGTCGCCCCCAGCAGCACACCTACTGAACCTGACACTCTGCCCACACCAATCAATCCACGACCCCCAGTCAATGAACAGGACTGATTTCTTGAATCTAATAGACACATAGCCAGGCACTCGACTGCATGTGTCTGGGACGAATGCCAAACCCACATAAATGGAAAGCATACTGGATACTACCCCTCAGGACCTCACGATATTCCTGGACCCTTGCCTCTTTACTCTTCCTCCAACTTTGTCTCCCCTCATCATCCCAAGCGCAGAGCAGAACACAGATGGGCTGTTCCTCCTCCCCTCCACGATGACGATGGCTACCCAGTCTTTCATACAGTTATTAATAAGGGAAAAGAGAGAGAAATACTGGATATCCACCAAGGATGGGACCTACCTACTCCAGAAGCACCTGTCGATTATGAGGACTGCTTCTTTGATCAACCCTCTTTACAGCTTGACCTTCGCGCTTTTCAGCTTACGAACTACATGAAAGGAAAGTGGTACTCTAGTATTCGAAATTCTACCCTGAAAGACCATCTCCTTGAGGTAGTTACCAAGGCTATCGACCACCCCGACTGGCTCTTATATGATGGAGTTCTCGTCAGAAAGAGTAAGGATGACAGTAGAGACTGTCCTTATATCCCCTATGAAGCAAGCTATCAAGGTGCTAACATCAGGAGCGAAATTGTGCGCATTACCCATGAACAAATGGCACATATGGGTTGGCAGAAATGTTTTGAATATGCTAAAAGACACTTCTACTGGCTCTCAATGAGGAACGATTTTAAAGACTATGTCCGCAGATGCCACCTATGCCAGCTCAACAAGCAACCTACCACTGTCCCTGAAGGATCAGTCACCCCCCTCCCTGTCCCCACGCAGCCATTCTCGTTCCTTGCAATTGACTTTGCAGGACCCGTCCCTAGCGATTACAAGCTTGAACTCATCATGGTTGTCTTGGATCAATTCAGTGGCTTTAACTACCTCATACCAGTCTCCCAGAACATCACAGCTATCGAAACAGCACACACTCTCATTGAGTGAGTCTTCTCCATTCTTGCTTTCCCTACCTCACTAGTCTCTGACAGTGACCCCAAGTGTATCTCACGCGTTTGGACCAGCTTATGACAAATCTTAATGTTGATCTCAACATGGCTACAGCTTTCCATGACCAGACCAATGGACAGACTGAGCGCAGAATCAGAACTATTCACCAATGTCTTAGGAACTATGTCAACCCTAATGGAACCAAGTGGGTTCATCACCTACCTCATGGCCAGACTGCAACCAATGCAGCCACCAGCCATAGCACAGAACTCTCCCCCTAGGAAATCACCTTTGGCAGACAACTAAACCGCCTCCCTATTGTCAGAGTTCTCCCCACTTCAGTATCAGCAGCAGATTAGATTGCTTCCCAGATCATGAAAAATAAACAACTTGCTAGAGATGCACACAAGAAGGCCAGAGCACGCCAAACTACCACCAGCGAAAACAGAGGAAAGGTTGGACCCCCAATCATCCCTAACGAAACTGAAGTTATCCTCAAGTAAGCACTCTATGTCCATAAGGTTGGACGAAATCACAAACAAGTTGGACCATGGTTAGGACCCTTCTCAGAGAGCGAAGGACCTGACAGACAAATCAACCACAAACTCATACTCCCTCCAGTGATGGCAGGTATCCACCCATGGATCCATCACAACCATCTTCGCATTTACCTAAGACCCAACCCCTCCGCCTTCCCAGGAACACCTGAACCCATATCCAAAGAACCTGTCACAATCGATGCCAGTGGACTAGAGGAATGGGAAATCATAGGGATACTCAAAGATCGAATCTATCGCAGAAAGAGACACTTCTTGATCCATTGGAAGGGATATAACGAAATTGAAGCAACATGGCAACCCCTCTATAACCTTGAAGTCGCCAACACCCTCATCAGATCCTACTGGTTCGATACCTACAATCAATATATACCTTTCAGACTTCCTTGGTCCCTTGGCGAGACTTTCTCTGCCTGGACACTTCAGATACCAGACTATGCCCCCCTCTCACCTGAGCTTGACCCTGCCAGATTTTGGAAACCCCTTCAAGACTCAGACTACTGAGAATCCAATACAAGCACAAAACTCTCCACCTTGGATGAATCTGAGATGGAAGGCTAACTGCTTCAAGGTATTGTCTTCACTAATATAGGAGCTTATAAAGGTGGAAGGTACCGACACCAGTAATAGATATATGTTTACTAATTAAGATATATGTTTTGAAATCGAGTGGAATGCTCCAAAGGCGGGTTGGTCATAAAGCCCTTTAGGATATCCCTTTTGTTTGGTTTATTTTATTTCTTTTAAGGGGAATTTAAAGGAATCCTACTATATTTCTTCCATTACTACAGACTTGATGTTAGTTATTACTTATTTGGGTTTATACCTGATAAGTGTTACTATTTGGTTGTCCCTTCCTACTTGATTATGACTTCCTAACTGGTTATTCTTTCTTTGTTTCGCTTATCACTACCCCTCCTTGCTTCTACCCATTTGGGTATCGATATCCTCCTGCTATACCTACTGGATTTGTATAGTATTAGCGATCTCTGGTTCCTTCTTGTTTGCATTCCATTACTTGTTTTGTTAGCTCCATCCTGTCGCTTTTAACCCTCTATTTTAGGAATATGATAACCTTATTATGCTTCCTCTGTTAGCATGTTTGTTGTACAGGATGTTTATGCTTTTGTTTAGTTTTCCTAGCTATAATTTTTGTACTTAAAGAGCCTGCAATCCCTTAAGGATTCGGACTCTCAAGCCTCACAGGACTACCATCTTTAATACTACAAGTTGAATAGTCACTCTATTAGTTCCAAACCCTTTACCTTGTCTATTGAAGACCTATCCATCGACGCTTCTCCCCCTATCCTAATAGTATCTTCAGAGTCCCTTTGGGATTCTCGGGATTCTTAGGGGTAGGTTACATTATTAGAGCGTAAGGTCATGGAACGCCTGCGAAAAGCAGGTACTTGCATCAGCATTACGAGGTCTACGTGCCATTAATGTGAAGATGATTTCTGAGGCTATAAGATATCCGAGCATGGGATATCTATGAGGACACTTAAATTTGAGGATATCGAGGCTTAAAAGACTCCTTGAAGTATGACTGACGTCCAATGATTTATTGTCTTGAGGAACTTCTACAGACGATTTATCATTGGTTTCTGCAAAGTAGCTAAACCGTTAACTGATCTAACCAGGTATAGGGATGTAAAATTGGACAGGTCGGCTGCCTGTTAGCGGTCCTTAGAATGTATAAAGGAGCTGTTCAGTACTGGTCCTATTCTGACACATATTGATGGCTCTTGTCCAACTAAGTTGGAAACAGATGCCAGTGACTTTGCATTGGTAGCAGTGGTCTCCAAGCTCTGTGATGACTAAAATTGGCATCCTGTAGCCTATTCTAGTAGAAAGTTCTTGCTACCAGGGGTGAATTAGGACGTTCACAAGCAGGAGATGATAGAGATAGTAGTAGCATTCCATAAATGGTATCATCTTATGCACGAGGTTGAAGATCAGATAGTGGTCTAAACATATTACAACAATAGTGAATACTATAACATTATAAAGGTCTTGAACCTTTGGCGGCACTACTGGGTGGAATTCCTGCAGCCGTTCAACTTCAATGTTGTTTAGTGAGAATATTGGATGAATGAGAATGTTACACTTATGGGAAATGATACAAATTAGTTGATGTGATAGTATATAGAACCGGGAGGTTACTATATAACTACAATCCATACTGGCAAGAAGTAGTGTCTATAGCAGAGATGTTCAGCCTTTGTGAAAGATCTATACTCTAAATGTACAGAGTACCAGGACTCTTGATAATCTGAATGCATATGCACTTAAGTGCATATATGCAGGAAAGACGGCCATCCAGACTGATCTACAAGTATTCCGTAAGATGTTTGCAACTGGGCTACATCTACTTGAACTTAGTTCATTTGGCAAATGAAACGAAGGCTATTTACTAGTTGATTACTAGACACCCTCAGATTAATAAATAGTTCTGGGGATCATTTGACCGAGCGTGGCATAGATTTTCACGGTCAAACTGGGTTTCCACTTTCTATGACCCTGGCCATGATATCTAAGGATACTCGATATATATGGCTAACATAAGTAACGGGAGAATTGTATAAATAGCAAGCAGTTCCCCATAGTTAAGGGACACGCTCCGTGCCCTCTGTTTTCCTCCCGCTTGAAACTCTTGCCCCTTTTAGCCGAACAAAACTTCGCCCTTTTGTGTGGCAACAGCCACGACACACCAAATCTTGCCCCTTGCTTAAGCTTCACTCTTTAGCGACACAGCCCCACTTCCTGTGTAACAGTGATGGCCACAGCTTCCCCTGGCCCCTCCAGGTCAGCCTCGCGCACCCAGCACCGCACAGCCCCCTACTCAACCCACTCCTCCCGCGCCAGCACCCTTGGACCCCTCCCCCATCTCCTGATTGCAACCCAGAACCTCCTGGACGCTATAGTTACCCAGTTCAGCCTCTCCCAGGAATCCTTCCCTGTGTTTGACAACTCCCTCCTCCACTACCTTTCCGATGGGGAAGCCACCATCATCCCACTCCTCTGCACTGCCCTCTCTGGAATCAATGAGGTAGTTAGCCGACTTGCCGCACTGACTACGTATGTGGATGAGATCTCCTCTGCTATCTCGACCCCCGCCTCTCCCCCTACTTCAGCCCCCCCCGCGATTG
>QFET01001182.1:0-11295 GCA_003316355.1 Tuber calosporum | reverse complement strand
ACGCAACCATCTAAGTTCTTTCCTATACAATTACTTTATCTCTTTACCGTTCCATTCCCCTATTGGCGTTGTGCGATAGGAACTATAGGGTTCAGCTATCAAGACAACGTAGGCATAGGCCTAAGAGCAATACTGGAAATCCGCCTAGTACTACTCGTTGCAATAGTACTCCTACCCTGGTGGCTGAGATTAGCGCCACACCCCATACCAGACTATAACAACAGCCTGGTCATATTCATCCAACCCAAAGAGAAGTAGTTACCTGTTGCAAAACCAGCTTACACCATAGGATCGTAACAGTTGCTATCGCAACAGTCCTGTCAAAATGCGAATGTAAGGCACTAACGAATTTACAGGTGTTCTTGAATAGGACGAACGGAATGGTCACCTTGACTGCCCCAGCTGGTACAGACTCAGGACAATATACCCAGTACTTAGACAAGCTGACGGTAGCACTGAACGAGACGATCGACGATGGGGGTCAAGAGTTCCTGCCTTTTAGGACAGCGCCCACGGACATCGACGTAATCCTGCACGATGTGTCCCTTGCGGCAATCCCAAGAGACAACGAGGGTTTGGAGAAGGCTGTAAAAGAGGCTTTCAAGGCGACCCAAAAGATAGATATAGTTGCGGCAAAATTTCTGAAACCAGACCGGGCCGTCTCTGATGAAAAGAGTGCAACTTAAATCATAATCCAGGTTCCAGAAAACGAAGTAGCAAAAGTTACGCCATCCTTCCTCTTTATGGGCAAATAGAAACAGTCGAACGTGATGTGGCAGGCATCGGCAACGATGCAATGCCACCGCTGTTGGAAGTATGGCCACCCCCAGGCAGGCTGCAAGAAGAATCTGCCCGTGTGCCCGATTTGCTCGCAACAGCACACCAAAAAAGAACTTCGATGCCACGAACTGGCCTGCAGAGGGTCACGGAAGGCAATCCCCGCCTGTTGCATGATGACACCTGCCAAATGTGCCGCCTTCGAGGGCCCTCATTCGGCTCGAGACCCGGCTTGCCCGGAGAGGATAAGGGTGAAAGAGACTGCAAAAGAGAACTATTACTCAAGAATGGCTTCCCGGGCCGCACCACTAGGTGAGGAAGGTGTCACCCCCCCGATTAATTAGGCCGTTAGGCCAGCATGTTGGGAACAGCGCATTCAAGTGAGAAGAGCAGATGGGGATTAAATGTTGTACAACACAATTGCCGATGAAGCAATAGTGTGTTTCTTTCTTTATTTCATATTGTCAGAGGTTTTAATGTTTCCTTTGTATGTGTACAGGACCCCCCACTGTATAATGGGCAACCTCTCGAGGCCCCAGGTTACAAGTGTGTTTTTTTACCCTCACCCAAGGTACGGGTGTGTACCCATGTGGCACTGAGGACTCTGATTAGTGTTTCCTTTGTTGTGGTTTCAAAGGATTTTGATATTTTGTACTTGAGAATTTTTGGAAAGGAGGGACCTTTATTAGGCGACTGTCATTCCTTTGGCTTGATAAATACTTATAACAGGAACGATAGAGGACATAGGATATCACCTGAGCAACTGTTTATCGAAATGAATGAACCGACACTTTTGGTCGGTGATTTAAATATACACAGGACCTTTACTGACCCGCTACGGACTATGGAATCAGGGGAAAGAAGACGGGGCGAGCACTTTATGCGGCTGGCAGTGCAGAGGGGTTTTACGATTATCAATACACCTGGGGTCTACACGAGATTCCCGAGCAATCCTACATTACACCGACCATCGGTCATCAATTACACGCGAGCCAATTCAGCTTTATTACCGAGGGTATCGAGATGGAGGGACCTATACCAACACACAGGATCGGATCACATAGTCATACTCACAGAACTGGACTCGAAGGATTTACACCTGGCAACACCTTCTCCAGACTGGGACAAGATCAAATGGAGAGACGAGAAAGGGGTCCCCACCCCATGGATAGAATCTTCCCCAAAAGATTATATCGATCACGAATACAAAAATCTGAATGACCCAGCTACGGCCGTTAAGACCTTCGAGGAGAACTTGTCGAGATTGATACAGATGGTAAAAGGCTGGGCCCCAAGGAAGAGACCAACGAGGTGGTCATTGGCATGGTGGACGCCAGACATCACCGAGATGAAAAGGGTTTATACATGTGCTGCCCGGCGTGTTGGACGTGACGGAAGCTGGGTGAAGGAAAGGATTGAGACGAGGAAAGCATACCTGACTGCAATTATGAAGGCGAAGCGGAAATACTGGGATGAGTTCTTAGCCTCAGCAAAGAAAAACAACGTGTGGACGGCACATCAGTTCACCAAGCAACGGATCCCAAACAGAGTACCTAGCAAAGATAGTAATACACCATAAGACACTGCGGCAATTATCATGAGCCACTTTTTCCCCGAAAATCAGGACCCGATATCGTCGAAACCCCCGTAATGTAGGGAGCTTCGTTCGGCAGATAGGGTCACACCGGTTGAGGTATGGGAGGCATTGGAGAAGTGTAGCAACAAGTCAGCCCCCGGGCCAGATCAGGTCCCATATGGGGTTTGGAAAAACATAAGTCAGCTTAACGAAAATGTACTGCCCTTGTTAGTTGATGACCTCCTAAGATGGGGGATTCACCCACCATGCCTAAAAGGGTCAATAGGTGTAATCCTGCCAAAGCCGGGAAAGAGTAACTACAGGGAATGTTCGAGCTTCAGGGTTATTGCTCTAATGCAGACTTTCTCGAAGATTGCGGAACGAATAGTCAATCGACGCCTTATGACGATTGCTTATAAAACGGACATGTATTGCATCAATCAGACTGGAAGCCTGCCACAGCGGTCCACAGTAGATGCAGTCTTATCACTGAAACACTGGGTCAAGGAGAGTCAATTCGCCGGAAAGAAGGTCTCAACGGTCTTCCTGGATGTGAAAGGTGGTTTTGACAACGTTAACCATAAGAAGCTTATGGGGATCCTCGAAAGAAACTAGGAGGTCTCAACATACATAACCGATTGGATACGGAAGTTCGTTGCTTTCCGAAAGGTTACACTGGCCTATCCGGGCAGCTCACGAACGGAATATAGAATCGATCGTGGGATCCCGCAAGGCTCCCCCCTGTCCCCGCTCCTCTTTGTGATATATATTCGTGGTCTACACACAGCAGATAACCGAGAAGAGAGCTTTACTACTTCATATGTGGACGACTTCCAGATTACGGTTGTGTCCAATTCATGGTACCAAAATTCGCGTTTGCTGGAGGGGGAGGTGGAAAGGATCAACAGTCGAGCAGAAGATCTGGACCTTTCCTTCAGTATCGCCAAGACAGAGCTGGTGCACTGGAGAATGCCGAGAGAGAGGCAAGAGGTCTCCGAGTGTCTGATAAGTTTTCAATCTCACGTTATACAGCCAGCCAGGTAAGTGGTAAAATGGCTGGGTTTTTGGTTAGTGTTACACATATGGGATATGGTACTAGACTTTCGAGTCTAAAGATGTGATGGTATATAACGCCGGGAGGTGACTATATTGACTACAACCCACACTGGCAAGAAGTAGGATCGCATCCAGAACTACTCAGCCTCGGTGAAAGATGATAGAGTCATTTATCCAAGTGGATCTATTACGTATTCTACATTCTTGATAATCCGAATGCATCTGCACATGAGTGCATATATGCAGGAAAGACGGCCATCCAGACTGATCACCTGGTATTCCGTATGATGTTCGCAAATGGGCGACATCAAGTTGAACTTAGTTCATTTGGCAAAGAGATCGAAGGCTATCTACTGGTGGAGTGCTTGACACCCTCAGAGAAATAGACAGTCCGGGGGATCTTTTGCTGTAGTGGCGTCATACATCTTCAGGGTCAAACTGTGTTCGCACTTTTAAAGACCATGGCCGAAGTCTCTCAGAATACTTCTTTATATGGCCAACACAAGTACTGGGAAAAAGTGTATAAATAGTTAGTAAATCCCCCGTAGTCAAGGGATCATCAAGCAACGGAGAAGAGACCTTGACAATATATCAAGTTATCAGTTTATCAAGTTATAAAACCCTCAAGAATCTTTTATCTTTTATCCAAACTATTACCGAGCTTTCCTGACAGTTCTCCGATTTTCTCGATACGAGCATGGCCTAGACAATTCAACAGTACCGAATTGGCTACCCCGTAACAGTTAGGTGATAACGGAGAAACAACGACACAATTTACGAAAAGGCTGGCACTTACACAGGCCGCTTTCTTTCGAATTCAGAGACTATCGATGCCAGGAAAAGGACTCTCACCCTACGGAGCGAGAAGATTGGCCAAGGGCATCCTATTGCCAATCATGCTATACGGGGCAGAGATCCTCACCCCAAGCATCAACATGATGAATAAGATGCAGATGGTTTGGAATCGAGTCCTCAGATGGATAACCAACGCCTTCTCTCTACCAACCTCACGGTCTTGTCGGCAGAGGCGTGTTTAGTCCAGGTCCGACTCTATCTGCTACAAGCGTCCCTAATGGCTGCAGTCCGCATAACATCTGCCATTCCAGGGAATAACATTGCGACTGCAATGCTGCCTGGGGGTTTTCCGCTCCCAGACAGCTTCAGATACCCCACGAATAGGAGGAAGGCTTTCGACAGAAGTGGCGGTCTACGCCCAAAGGTTTGGAACTCAACTTCTACCGCCTCGGTCCAAGTCCGCTTCCCGATTGATGAAATAGGGGCTACGGCTGCTGGGATATATCAGTCAAGGCCCTTTCCGGTAAAGCCAAACCGACTCGCAATGGTTTAAGAGGACGCCGCAAAGGCGTATATCGAGGCCAGGGAGTGGCTTAGGAAAGAGGTACACAAGAGATGGGTACAGGAGGCATACCCGGAGTACTACATATATCGACCACCGTACCATGATTGCTGGACTTTCATGACACTTCCGAAATTCCAGGCCGGTAGGATACACCAGATGAGATCGAACAAGAGCTATCTAAGAGGTCAGGCAAGCTGGTCCAGCCAGGACCAGGATCCGACTTGTGACCTATGTCTACAGTCAGTTTAGACCTTCAAACACGTGATTACTGTTTGCCCCAGCCTGGCTCGGCCAAAGGAGGGGGTAGATCAGGGAATGTTTAACATAAGCCCAGGCTCAGCCCTATGGGAAAGAGGGGATAAAGGGAAAGCCTTGATGAAGGGTTTTGTTTCCTTTGTAATGCAGAATAGGTTGAACTTTCCAGTTAGGTTGGGAATTTATCCGTTTACGAGAGACTCGGACCTGAGGTCCTGATTTTGAATTTTCGCCCTGGGGCTGATGACTTGATGTTTATGATAGTGTTTCTATTGTTATTTGTTATTTTATGGGAAAGGCGAAGTTTCTTATGTTATTGGGGTTTTTAGGCCATACCTCCGGGTGAATGCCAGGATTTTCCTGTACTTAGTATGAATAAAACCACGGATTTAACAAAAAAAAATCAGTAGAAGTCAAGAGTGGCAGGCACTCGGTATATCACTCGCACCCTACAATAACAATTCCCCTCTCTCCAAGGCGCCTCTTCCTAGTTTATCTCTCCCTTGTTTTTCTCCCTCCCCGCTTTTTCCAACTTTTCTGGGGAAGGATATACCGTGGGAATGCTGCCAGGCCACCTTAGTCTCTGACTTGCTTTTATCATAGGGGCCCGTGACTTTACCCTCTATTATAAGCAGCAATACTCTGTGCCGAGAACAAGAAATGATAAACTCAAAAACCTAGAATCGATCTCTAGAGCGGAGGAAGCTACACCCGAAAGCGTATCCTTCAGCCATAGCACAGCCAGGAAGCGAGCTCAACTGGAGTCTTATGCTAGAACAGCGGATATGAAATGGCGAGGGGAATTTCACTCTGCGTGATGGTAGGAACGATAACGTCGCAGCTGGCGAGAGAGAAAGACATTATGGGGCTTTTACTACTAACGGGGAGGGTTATGGTAGTCTTTTTTCAAGTAGCATACTGGCATACGCAGCATCAAGCAGTGCACTTATGTGATTACATCACTTTCGGTCGCTGAACGACCTAAGGTAGAGGTCATGAATCTTCACTCGATTTACCAAGATGTTGCTAAGAAATTGGTAATTTTGAAACTTAGCTTGCAAGCACGGACGGTCTTTGTATGTCATGATAATATGGGATAGCTCGTAGCTACAGTAGAAACAGCAGGTAAATAGAACTCTAAAAATGATTGTTCGACAAAGGCTCATTATGAAGAGATTGTAAGGAAATAGATTAGCTATTTATGAGCATCTAGGCTAGCTTCTCGGTCCCAATATATATCCAGCATACGCCTCTTTCATCGAAACACCGGATCAGGTTAGGTGAGGCATTGGACTAGATAAAGAGGGAAAACATGAAGAATGGGAGTTCCAATGCCATCAGCTAGTATTTACTCCTAATAAAGGAATTCAGAAAATAACAGGCCCATGTGGAAATACTGTTGTAATAATTGTTACATTATTAGATTTTGAAATAATATTATATTCTAAAGTGACTAGTCAAAAGTCTGGGTGATTGAGTACTTTTGCACTGAAAGTTACCATTTTAAAGTGCTTTTAATTAGTTTCCTATACTAAACCAATGTATGAAAACTATATCAGTAGTTATATATCCATTCTAAGATTATCCTTATGTTATTTGAAGGTCTTCAGAAACTTCCCTATTATGTTACAGTGCATCAAAGTTTAAATGATTGTTTGAACGGGTAATATTCTTAAAAAAACTAGAGATAATCTTGAAATTCAGGCAATGGTAGAACTTTACAAACTTGTATCATATTCAGTTGATAATATATCTACTTTCAAGGAATTATAAAATAATATTTATATAGATAAGTAGAGTTTAAATCAGGAACGTGAGAAAAGGGGGTTGAGGTTTCAATACAGATATGATACCTAGATATTTATATCCCACTTCTTGGTAATAGCAGCAGCCAATCTACTTACAACTACCAAATCTTTTACTAATGGGCAGGTAGTCCAAACAATTCTCCAATATTATTATAGAAACTAGAGGATACAATTAGAGATTTGGTTTTTTTTAAGTGGATATTTCAAAAATATCTAAACTGGTATGAAGGATTTGTTGTAGGGAAGTAGTATGCCTATTCCAGAATGACCCCACAACTCATTCAACACATATTCTATCGAGTAAGTTAGATATCAAACAGGTTTCAGGTGAACTTTTATCAAACAGCTGCTGATATCCACAAGACCAGAGGTGCTCCAGATGTGAAATTGTAAGCAGCCACCTGGCACAAGCTGGAGAATTCATGGAAACCAATGCCTATCAGTGAGGCTGCAGCTTTGGATATAATGCAAGTTGATAGTAGACGAAATATTAGTATTTCCCAACCCTCAATCTACATAGCTCTAAAATCTACAGTATATTATCTATGTCCAAGATCCTAATCAAACTACTGATTGTGGTATGCTGTCGAACGGCAGAAAACTGTGTGCACCCGTCGTTGCATCGGCCGACGAAAATACAATTGCATTTTACATGTTCTTGAAAACCAGTGTCCGCCGCGTCAATGCTGACCACGTAAATTGTTTGGCAACAACTCGCGTTTTCCAGCCAAGATCTGCGACGGCGCTAACCTCACTGGTCCCAACTCCCGCCAAGGCTGGCGATGAGGCTCGATTCGTCGTCCCAACAACAACCAACCCAACCCACAAAGAACCCCCATCATCCCCTTGCCCCTTCTTTTTTCCTGCCTCCCGTATTCTCCAGCCAACATCATTCACACAACAACGTAATAGATCTCATTATCTGCTTATTCTTGATGCACCTATTTTCCCTTCTATACTAGACAGACAATACAGCAGAGCAAAGAGAGAAAAAAAAAACAAGACCGGTGATGTCGAGCCGTCTCACAATCAATCGCTCGGCGGTTAGAGATAGGAGAGGATTCGGGCTTTTTAGCGACGACGAGGACGATTCAGACATCGAAAGAACGCCAGTTTCCTTCAGCGGGAATAAGAGCGGTTTTCAAACGTTAAGCTCAGCGGGAAGCTCACGTGATGCTGGTAGTATGTTTGCAAAATTTTCTCTATTTCCACAACCTACCAGGAGGGGGAAGAGGGGACGATTACCTCGACGGTTGTTTGTTTGTCCTGACACTGGTGATCCAGATTCCAGTCCTGCGGCCTCAACTTCTAGCATGGTTTCCCCGCTCGCTACTTCCACCCCGACGAGGGGGTCGCGCAATTCTGCTTTGATTACACCTCAGCGACCGAGGTCGGCGCATAGATCTACTCCCTATTCAACCACTACTTCACGGGCCTTGATGCGCGCGAAGATTTCGAAGGATGCCACGATCGATAGGGAAAGTGAGCTCATCAGCACCGAGACTACATACGAGACTACTGCTACCACCTCGGTAAAAAGATCCAAGTATACCATGAGCGGCGCTAGAGAAAGTCCACGAGAAAATGTAGAGCCTGTGTTGGGTGGGCAAGAAGAACAGGAAGAAGCAGAGGATGATAAGGCGGAGCAAGAATTCTCGATTACTCCGAGTAGAAATATATTTTCTCGAACTACTACGCCAAACAAAACTCCGACTAAATCGCCCAAGAATGAATCGCAGGCTTCCGAGACAGGCAAGAAGACATGGGGACAATGGCTCGGTGCCATTCTTCCAGCTAGTGTCAAGAAGCCAGTCAGGGCGATTTTGGGTGATCCAGCAGAGTTCAAGTCTATCGAGCAGGAGGTACAGACTCCCAAGAAGGAGACTCCTGCCCAAAATTACGACTTTGAGGATGATGAGGGGCTGTCACTTCCAGGAAGCTTTGGGAAAGCTCCTCCTTCGCCCATACGCACCCCATCTCAACCACCGTCTAGGCGGGAACAGAGGAAAGTTGAGATTAGTTACGAAACCCCAAGCCGTGAAGGATTGTTTGCGTATCAAAAACCTAAGGTGGTAATTGCTCCTCGTACTCTACCTCCTCCTTCGAGAAGGATTATTCCAACTTTGGCACCCTCTAGCAAGACACCTGGGAGATCAGCCTCACCCACTGCCGCCCCGGGCAGTAGTTTCCATAAGCCCAGTAATTTTATCGAACGCATGAAGTCTGCAAAGAGGACAAATCGTTATGATCCTTATTCGAGACCAAAGGGAGCAAATTCTCGCGGGAACAAGAGAAGTCCCGAGCTCAGTGAGCCTAAGGAACTCACTGCAGAGGAGGAATTGGAACTTTTGAAGAGGAGAGAAAAGGGGAGAAAGGTGCAGGAAGCTGAAGACCGATACCTCAAACGGGAGATTAGGAAGAAGCTCGGGCAGGAGGACCCAGGGCAAGATGGTGACGGTGATTCAGAGATGTCCGACACTGATACATCATTTCAACAACCTAGCGTGGAAGAAGTGCCAGACGAAGGCGAGCCTTCGCAAGGGGCCCCGTCAGCTTCGCCAGCACCCAAGTCTCCCGTCAAGCAATCTGTTCCCACCCCCTCTACCCCACCAACCAATCCACCACCAACCTTCCTCTTTGGCGACTCTTCCCCGTCATCTACCACTACCACGACAACTCCCGCTGCTTCGGAACCAGCAGCCGCCCCAACATGGTCTTTTTCCTCGGACTCGGACAAGGAAAACATCTCTTCGGGCCCCCCGCCCCCACCAACAATGTCCCACGCCCAGCTCCCCGCCCCTTTAACTACTTCCAGCCACCCCCCCGCCATCGCCGGTGGGCTCCTAGGCACATCCCCCCAACCAGCCGGCGGCTTTGGTCTCGGTCTGCCTAAGGAGTCCACCCCGCTGAACCGCCAACGCAGCGCGGCCGAGAAATTCAAACCACACATTAGCAGCGGCCTCCGCGAGAGCAGCACCGTGGATGAAGAAAAGGAGAACGAGAACGACATTGAGAACAAGAAGCATTCCTCGGGGTACGATAAGGAGAACGCATCCTCGTCTTCTAGCGGTAAGCTCGGCGGACCAAGCAGCGGCGGCGTAGGTGGAGGACTGGTCATGCAGAGTGTTTTCAAACCATCCGGCGCACTAAAAGAGAACTCTGGTGTGTTGAACCTTGGAAAGAGCGATGTAAAGGTTGACCTTAGGGCCAAGGTTGAGGCTGTTTGTCCCCCCCTTCTTTTTTTCATTTATTTTTAGTGCAGAGGGTTAATTTGACATGACAGATCCCGCACAAGCAATTGGAATGCACAGTCGCCTGGCCATCCCTCAACCAGCCCTTTGGCGGCAAAGACGTTCGTGCCATGGTTGAGAGCATGTTTGATACCGCCGCTACGAGCGAATTCCCGCAGGGGTTTGACGGGGAGATGTTCGGGCTTGCGGTGCATGTCAGTATCTGATTTGATTTGACTTGAGAGTTGGTAATGATGGAAAGGTTACGGGTTTTCTTTAAACTTTTTGTTGTCGCGTTTTATGCTGCGTTGTTCGTTTATCAGGCGTTCTCTCCTTCCCTCCCGCTTCTGATGTAGCAGCGTGCTCTATTTTTATTTTTATTTTTCACTTTTATTTCCCCTTACTATTTTGCTGTCCTTGTCGTTCTTGACCGAGAAACGAAATGGGATGGGACAAAGGATAAATTGACACGAGGAACTGAAATATCTCGATTCATGTTTTTCTTATTATTTTTATCCCCTATCTCTTTCCCCTTCCCCCCACACTTGTCTTGATCCCTGTTGTCATGTGCTTTTCGATTTATTCATGCGTGATGATGATGGTAATTCAGCCAGGTACCGGTACCGGTATACGATATATCCAGCACAAGCACAGTACAAGCCGTGAAATGCCAGATAACCCTCGGGACTTGAGGAAATATATCAAGTAACCCATGAAACACTTGAACGAGTGATGGATTAGTGAATGGGGGTTATCACAACTTATATATATATTGCCAATCCAAGGTATTGCTAGCACCTATGCTGTACCGGTAGTATTGCATACGGTGCTCATGCCATGCCCGCATTGGCTAGAGCGCTTATCATACAGCATTTACCCACTGTCATACTAACCTTTTCTATTCCCAAGACCATCATAGAGTTGCGGTTGACGATATCAACGCGTAAACACATCAGTATAATACCGGTGCGATATCAGAGGGAAAAGTCGGTTCTACGTCTGCAGTACTGACTCATGCCATACTTGTTCGTACATCCTGCTATTACATAATACAATACAAGTACGACACCCCCTTCTATAAATTGTCCCCCTTCCCATTCACAATTGCCCATGCCCTACCCACCTACTATCGTTCCTTCCATCCATTTGCATGCCTACGCTACCCTACAAAATATGTATGGTGCCGTGCGTCTAAAGTGTGGACCTGGCTTGATGCAACACGTAACGCTCAAC
>QFET01001181.1:0-10059 GCA_003316355.1 Tuber calosporum | reverse complement strand
ATGTTTTTCTCTTTCACTAAAATGTATCATCGTTTTCTTTTGTTTTTCTCCCCCTGTGGTTTAATCTGTATAGAGCCATGGATGAACCTGTTTTTCTGCATAACATCAAAAGTAGCGTTAGAGAATATACTATTATTATTATTTTCCAAATTGCGAGTAAGAAACCCATTCATATGTAATCTACTGCCCACTTGACTACGTACAAGAGAGGGCCCCAGTCATGGCCAAGCCGCCAGTCCGTCCCGTCGGGCATCACGTACGAGTACAGCTACAAGTAGAGTGCTCGAAGGAAGCGTTGTCAATAGACTGGCAGGGACACCCCTACCATCCGTACGAGTAAGTAACACGAGAGATTCCAAATACGCACTAGCGCTTGTGCAAAAAACTGTATAACAACAGATCCGCTAGTGCTGGGAAAATAGTATTTCCGTGTTGGCTATTCCTACCCACCTAACTTACCTAACTTACCTATCGTACCTACAATCGAGGGTACGAGTGCCTGTGTACTAGTACATGTAGCGAGGTCGATACTCCGACTGATATCTGAGGTCACTGAGGTGGGGTACAGTACATACATTGATTATACTTTTGCTCCCGTGCGCTGCATATGACAGGAAATCAACTGCTATTTCGCTCGCCAATGCATTCGCTTTCCCAACAGCTGGGCCCTGGTAATACATCGAGTGGTAGTACTGTACATGTGTGGGAGATGGAAGGCGTTCGATACTAGCTTCAATTCTGGAGACCGTTTTGAAGGATGCTGGAGAATTTGGAACAAAGGTATATCGGCGGCGCGGCTACTGCAGTCTTGTGGTACTGATTTGCCTTTATCTGCTAATATAAAATCTACCTCTTCTATCCCTAGAATCACTTTCTCTTCTCACACTACAGCCTACAAGAACAGAAAAAGGAAATCAAAGCACAGTTTAAGCAGCTACTGTCGAATTTGCGCAGAGCTAATGACAACCCATATATCATGGGGTTGGAACCATTCTTTTTTTATATTTTTATGTTTTTATATATTGTATTTTTGGCAATCACTGATTTCAGGTTTCCTCACCAGCGAACGAAACTGAAGTTATATATTAGTTTTTTTCTCAAGAAAAAGAGACTCCCTGATAACGGCTATTGAGCGGGCTGGGCCTTTCACTTAGAAGAAGGTGGGCATAATTGAGTAACCTTGCGCTCCCGTTTTAACGCTACGTTGAGGTGGGGGGGCGCTCGGCAGTTTTGGTGTAAAATGCACGACCAACGATCAAGGATGTCAACAAACTGGTCTCACGGGGCTTTCCAATCAATCCCAAAGCACTGGATAGAAAATGAAGGGACAAAATTCAATGATTTTGTCCAATTTTTTTTAGGAAGCTCAGCCAATCAAAGCCAATGAGAAAGAGATGAAGAAAGAGATGGCCACATGAAAGGAAAAATAGCCCCAACTATCAACCCACTACTGTCATCCTAGTAGGTGGAACAAGAGCTAACCTTTGGAGGAACAAAGATGTTAGAAAACAAGGTCGAAAGCGAATACACCCCAAGTGAAAGAGGAAAGGAAAACTCACATATGACTCTCCCACCCACTCTCTCTGTGCCTTATAGTGCAGCTACTACTCCTTGGCAGCCCCTTGGTCCTCTGCTTTGTTGACACTAACGCGCCAACTCTTGGTTTCGACTCCTTGGTGCAAAGGCCCCTCACATTGGTCCTTTCCGAAAGTGGGGCCTTGCATGTTCTCGCGGCCGGTCGTCATCTCTTTGAGGAATTTCTTTGCATCTGTTCTGCCGTCGAAGGCATACTCAGCCCACACCGTTCCATCAGCAGCTTCAGCCATATCGATTGTTTGCAAAGAGGTAGGAGTTATTTGTAACTTCGGTGCAAGTCTAGCAAACTCCCGGATCACTTGGCTTCTATCGACTCCAGGATTAAGAGGGACTTTTATAACTCTGCATTCTTGGACAACGCTAACACTAGCAGCCTTACGCACTTCTAGCAGCTTCGAGTCAACTGGGACATTGTTGATTGTGAGTCTTGGGGCTTTCTGGATCCACTCATGGAAAGCAATAGCATGCCTCTCATGGAAAAAGTAGACCAGAGAAATAGGTCTGCCAAAGCGTACCTCGAGGTGAATTTGCTCAAGCCTTCCCCCACGGATGATTCGACACAAATCCGAGCATTTCGTGCCTAGGGGAATATTCGTGAGGACCACGCAGCGGGATTCAGGAACTACGGTGGTAGTAAATTTCCCACTAGGTGCGTCTTTTTTGGAGGTGTTCTCAGGGGAGCCTCTGGGCTCCTTCAACCTCTTTTTAGGAATCGCCCGACCGATGCCAGACGCTTTCTCTGAGATCAGTGGCAGCGATTTTAGGGTTCTTAACATATTTTGGGAAACTCCTGCAGCATCCGCGGTACTCCTTGAATTCTCCTCCGAAGCTGTCCCATGCATACCGAGCGCCTCCGCCGATGCCGGGAACGAGGGGCTATCCGCCCCACCCTTCCACTTTCTCTTCGGTTTATCTAGGCTCGGCAATTTTGTATCCTTGGGATCTGCCCGCTTGAGTCCGATGGTCATTGATAGCAAAGCTTCAGTAGACCCAGCTGAACTAGCGGTCTCGAC
Organism: Tuber calosporum; assembly: GCA_003316355.1. Taxonomy (NCBI): domain Eukaryota; kingdom Fungi; phylum Ascomycota; class Pezizomycetes; order Pezizales; family Tuberaceae; genus Tuber; species Tuber calosporum. The sequence continues at coordinate 7,450 of QFET01001181.1, read as the reverse complement.
AATAGAGAGATGCCCTGGGAAATCGACATTGACTGAGTAAGCCTTTGGAAAACGCTCGGAGGATTTTCCGACAGCAGATCTTGTCCTGAGATCGGCTGCAGCTTCGTGAGTGTAATTCTCAACTGCGAGTCGGGCATTTTCAACTTTCAGTCCTTGTACCTCCTTCTTGAGCTCCTCGTTATCCTTCAGCATTCCACCAAAGGCCTGGAATCTCTCCTCACAATGCTTATGATCTGCCTCCAATTTTTTATACAGATCCCGCAATTCAGTCAGCCAGCGGTAATTGTTCTTTCCGCTCTCGCGCTCAGAGATACGCTCCTGAAGCAGGTCCTCGTGTGTCATGCAAGCCTTGGTGATGTTTGCAATGTGTTTAACCTGGTGATCTAGCGTGCCCTTTGCAGTTTGAAAATTTTGGTAATTTTCATCGGCCTCTCGTTCGAAGCGTGAAGCCCTGGTCCAACAATCCTTGATCTCATGTGCACTAAGGTTTAGGTTATCCGTCAATCCCTTGATGCTGTCGAAACATCTGTCGGTAATTTTCCGGTAGGTCTCGACTCCTTGGATCAGGCTAGAGGAGTCAGTCGCGTTGAATATCGCTTCTGCGGTCCCCGCAAGGATTTGGGTGGCGTCGCCGAAATCTTTCGGTTTCTCGGGAAAATCGGCAAAAATTGCGTCGAGAGACATTTCGTACTTTGCCGTAAAGTCGGGGTAAGGAGCGCTCGAGCTAGCCATGGCTTTGACGAAAATATCATTGAAGGACGGAATATTCGGACCCATTACGGTAGGTATGCAGGGGGATGTCCCAGAAGCCCAACTTTAGGAAAGGTTACTGGGGGAGGGAGGAAGGAGGTGACGGAGGAAGGAGGTGACGGAGGATGGGGATTGTTAGGGGGAGCTTGCAAGAAGGGGGCTCTTAAATAGGTGGGACTAAAGGGAGAGACGAAAGTGTAAAGGGGGGAAGGAGGAAGGGTAGAGGAGTGGGGAAGGGGATGGTCAAGTGTTGGGAATATACGAGACCCTAGGGAGATAAAAGCGCAGTTCTGAGGTGGAGGGTAGAAGGGAGGGTAGGATTACAAGAAGCCAAAAGCCCTGTTATGTATGTGCGATACCCCCGGCCGCGTCACCGTTTGATGGCCTCGAAAGATGAAGCTCAGGTATGTCCTACTCTGCCAGTGATCTTCACCGCCTACATGTCCTGAGTCCCCCGTTCTAACTTTAAGTTCACCATTTCCCATAGACTTCTAACTCCAGGATCTTCTAGTAGAGCTACGCTTTCGAGTCCTGCCCTCACACCTGGCCACTTCACCTCTCACCTTTGGCTAGTATGCACGCTATGAATCTGTGCTTTGATTGTGGGTTGATAAGACCAGAGCTGGGACTTTCTGTACTTCGAGCTTTAGGCACACCATGACTTTCAAAAGGCGCAAAAAGGTGTCAAAATGACACCGGAACTTATTCAGCTCCTGTCCCCTTCTGTTGCTAGCAGAGATAGCAGGAACAATAGACGGTGCACAATCTTCCATGACGATAAATGGTGTTTCCTCCAAATTCCCCCCTGTGGGCTCCCTACGTTGATAGGCTGTTCGTATATTCTGGAGAATTTTGATTCTATGTCCCTCTCCATGTCCTATAATACTTCCAAGTCCTAATCTCATACGGTACTAGCTCAAAGGTTTTCGTCCGATGCCCTCTTTACACCAAAAGTATCCACCTTCACCGCCCTCTCTCACGGCACAGTGTCATGGAGGATATGCCAAAATTTGGCAGTGCATTGGCAAACCTGTAGATAATATAGGGAATATTATAGAATTTTTAAATATTATAAAGTAGCGGAGAAAATGTCATTCGAGTGTGAGGTATTGGTTGTCATGTACTTTTTTGTATGGAGCCCATACAAACATCTAGGTCATTTTCACACAGGCCAACACTATTGTAAACCATGAGCACAGCTTTGATCCTCTGCACCTCTGCTTCTAGAGATTTAAATAAATAGCAATCTTCCAACTGAGGGAGAAATTTAAAGTGTTTTCAAAGGGGTAGTGTTGGGAACTGTCGGTCTGAAAATGACCATTTTTCGCTAAATTTGGTGAGAAACCCCGGTGTCGGACGAAAACTTTTGAGTGGATACTTTACTTTATAGTTATCAAAATGGCTAGGTAAGTAAATTACCATTATAGCTTTTGCTGTTTATCATGTAGTTTCCAAAAATTGGAGTAGGTAGATGCAAGTATATGACCTCAAACTTTACAATCACTGAACTGTTCCCTCAGGTTTGGTGTGATATGACAAAATCTTCCATGCCAAGGTTGTAGAGACGGCCGATAAGCTTAACATGAAGCAAAAATCATTGACGTCTCGGCGACCCTATCTGGCCTCTGGTTGTCAATTCCTTCCCTACTACGGATAAGTTACTTGTATCATGCAACGCAACCACCCCAACTTCAACACCAGCCTAACGAAGCCATAACCTCAAGAAATCGATAGCCAGCAACGAGCCACAGAACTCGCAACAGATCGTCAAAATAGGCACCCATGCACAAGACCAGTTGATAGGGTGCCGGGGGCGATAGGGGTGTCGCTGAGTCAGCACTGCTAACCATGTATCGGGTTAAAAACAAGGCACTAAATTTGGTGTCGCTGTCAACAGCTCTCTTGTTGTTGTTCAAGGAGTCGCTGTTCTTTAGACTATCAAGCGACCGTCTGGTGTTGCCTCTTCGCTCGCTACATGCTTTCTCTCTCCTGCTCACACCTTTATTTTGAACCAATCACAACTTGACACGTTGGTCGCGATAGTTTACTTTTTGGTTTATCTGAATAGTTTCATGGTCGGTTTGTGTGGCTTTTGGGAGTGATTTTCGTCGATTTATATTCGGATTTGTGGTGTTTCATCGACATATTGCCGGCTGCTTCACTTGGGTTAGTTGTTGTGTCGGTATGTCGTTACTGAGAGGTGTGGACTGGCAGGGGATGGACCGTCATTGATTACACGGGTGCTGGTCACCTCGTATATGGTGTCCCCCTGGGCCTAAGATTTTCTTTTCGTACTCCCCGGGGTGCCAGAATCTTGACCTGGATGACGACTTCAATCGATTCATCACGGGGGCTACCCCCAGGGCAATTTCGGAATTAAATACGTTCGCCTGCGGCTTATTTACGATGATGGGTTTCCACGGATGCACTATCGACAAGACAGTTTCGGCGGGGGTGTTATTTCAACATAGTGATTCCCCCCCAGTAAGTCGTATGCGGCAAGGGCAGTGGAGGCCAACCCCGACGGATTCCAAGTCGTTTTCGGCAAAGGAGGGACCTGTGCCAAAGGGGTTATTAAACGAGCATCCCTGATGAGCATTCCGGTCGATGAGCGGAAGATGGTGACCCTCTTCATCAATAAACGGGAGGAGAAGCACTGCCTGCCGAAAGGAGTTTCTGCAGACGGTATCCGTGTCCAGCCGGACGATACTTTGATTGCATTGAACATCAAGGCATATTTCTGGTGGCCCAGGAGCTTAAGTTTTGCGATATCGGACTTACCTTGGCCAATACCAGATCGGACAATGTTGGAAGTGCCGCTCATTGCGCTCCAGAAGGGTTAGGATTAACGTAATACTCATTTGGGAGGGAGGTTCTGAAAGTGGAAGTACAGATGACCATGGTTCCTTTGATGAAGGATGGCTTCGGGAAGGAGTGACGACATGAGGATTGAGATGCTGACGATGAATAACACCTTTCTCAGGTTCATCAATGCCCGATTTTTCATTCTGCGGCCCCTAAGTCGAAAGATCGAGCATGTTCCCATGTTCAACGCTTATGCCTCCTATCCCAACGGGCGAGCATATTGCTGGCGATCAAGGTTGCGAGGTTTTGAGGGCCCAGCCCAAAACACCGAAATTCGGCCCATCGATGCCGATTATTGCTAACAATATGTTAACCACTGGGGCTGCGAATCAGTCTAGGAACCAAATTCGGAGACAGAATTCTGGAAGGGGCGGTACACCGTTGGCAGAGGTGCTTTTAGACAGTGGGACCTCACGCAAAGGGGTTTCGGAGGCGGTTAATGTTTCATCTATTAACCAGCAGTTGGGCGTAGGATGGATTGTGATGTAGTTTCTGGGGTCTTTAATGCGGGGCATCCTTCGTGGGGTGGAGTGGCCGGTGACCCTTGCATAAACAACCATGGCAGATATTTGCGGGACTAGACGGCTATCAACAGTTTCTCGGTCAAACAACCTGGGTCCCCAATGCTTAGGCACGGACGGTTATTTACTTGTGCTACTGCTACAAACGGACTTGCAATTGAAAACTACTTAAGCCTGTTGTGTTAGAGCATTTGAGTCAACGAGTTACAATTATTACTGACCTGCCTGTCTATTTGGCGCCCCGCCGCATGGCATGGAAATATGTTGACTGGAAGTTAGTTAGGAAGGAGTTGGGAAGGTTGGGTATAAGTTGCGATACGGGTTTGGCGATCTGGTCGAGGGCCAGGAGTTATATGGACATGCTCCTAGTGGTAAGGTATGGTCGTCTGGCATGTAGCTGGTGGACTCCCCAGCTGGAACGAATGTGGAAGGATGTCAGGAGGTTCCACAACCTGGGGGATTTTGAGGGGTGGAAGCTGGCAAGGAAGGTTTACCAATCGAATATCATCCAGGCTAGATATGAACACATCGGTCAAACGTTTGGTCAAACAAAAGATCTCCACATATTCCGGATGGGCAATAGATTGGAAGAAAGAAGAGTGTTGCCTGCCATGACTGCTTTCCAGGGTGGATGCCATGATCTTGACAAGGATCAGATGTGGCTTGAACCTCAGGGGCCATACTGATGGCACAGATGGTCACTATTCAAATTATGTTAGGTAGTTAGGATCTTAAAAACTAAGTATGAAAATGCTAGCTCGAACACAAAAATATATAGAGGATACATCTAAGCGAGAAGGTATACAGCAGGAAGGCGGATTAGTAGGTATTCTTATCCTCAAATTTAATTCTCTCAAGCACGGTGGGTGTAATCAAGTATCTATACAGGTGCACATCCTCTAAGTAACAATGGAAAACAATAAGAAAACAGGTTACAAATATAAGTGCAAACCTCATTTGACCCTGTAAAGCTACCAAGGCAATTCCAATAAACTTGAAGAATTCCAAGATGGTATAAAGGAATAATTAGGAGATAATTATGAATTCAAAAGATGCATAACCTTCTGCAATATCCAAAAACCATAAAGAAAAACCACGTGCATATTCTCTGATGATTACCATGAAATATTGAAGAAAAAATAAAATAATAAATACCCCAGCTATAATAATATGACAACGCAAGAAGCCTATCATATATCACAGGTAATACTGAGACCTAAACTAATATACAATATTTATCAAAGGAAACATGATATACATATCACAAAAGGAATTAGAAAATTTCCAAAGTGGCAGGCGTTTCTACCCTTCAGAGTAGGACAAGTTTTTATAAATATGAGACCTAATCGGACAGTTGTTGTTCGAAGGCAAACATGTCCTGTCTTTTAAAATGGGATGAACTGAACATGCTTACTTTTAGCAACGGGATACTGTTGAACATGGCAATACTATACAGCTTAGGTACAGAGTCAGTCGTCCCTGAAGAGTCAGGCGAGAAGTCAAAAGAGTGCGGGGAATGTGGCAAGATACATTCTATCATACTGTACCATACCTGTGCATGCCCGGCGCCAAGGATTTCGCTCGAGGAGCACCAAAGCCCCTCTATTAAAGAGTATGATATGTACTATATGACGACGGCTGCACGAACAGCTAGAAAGGTGTTCGGGTCTAGAGCAGGAAGCTAACGGTACTGATCTCATATCCGGGACAGGGGGCAGGCGTATCATACCTGGGTTGATTTGGATAAGGGATGGGGGGGGTGGTCACAGACTCGCTTTGGGGGGTTTTTTTTTTGAAATGGCGTGGAATCGAATTGGCGGATGTTGTTTGAGTTTTTTTCTTCCAATTGTATGTATCTGGAAGTGGCATCAGTGACTATGTAGACTATCATACTGCAAGTAGTATTATACAAGGTACAGAGAGGTTGTCCTTTTTTTCCCGGTGGGGGAAGGAGGTTTTAGGGATCGCCCTTTTTGGTACGCTATATGATATAGCATAGCATGGGACATTACCGTAGGCTTCCCGGGCCGCACCACTAGGCGAGGAAGGTGTCACCCCCCCGAAAAATTAGGCCGTTGGGCCAGCATGTCGGGAACAGCGCATTCAAGTGAAAAGAGCAGATGGAGATTAAATGTTGTACAACACAATTGCCGAGGGAGCAATAGTGTGTTTCTTTCTTTATTTCATATTGTCAGAGGTTTTAATGTTTCCTTTGTATGTGTACAGGACCCCCCACTGTATAATGGGCAACCTCTCAGGGCCCCAGGTTACGAGTGTGTTTTTTTACCCTCACCCAAGCTACGGGTGTGTATCCATGTGGCACTGAGGACTCTGATTAGTGTTTCCTTTGTCGTGGTTTCAAAGGATTTTGATATTTTGTACTTGAGAATTTTTGGAAAGGAGGGACCTTTATTAGGCGACTGTCATTCCTTTGGCTTGATAAATACTTATAACAGGAACGACGGGGGACATACAGTACCACCAGAGCAACTGTTTATCGAAACGAACGAACCGACACTTGTGGTTGGAGAATTAAATATACACACGACCTTTACTGACCCGCTACGGACTATGGAATCTGGGGAACGAAGGCAGGGCGAGCACTTTATGCGGCTGGCAGCGCAGAGGGGTTTTACGATTATGAATACACCAGGGGTCTACACGAGATTCCCGGACAATCCTACGTTACACCGACCCTCGGTCATCGATTACACGCTAGCCAATTCAGCTTTGTTAGCGAGGGTATCGAGATGGAGGGACCTATACTAACAGAAAGGATCGGATCACATAGTCATACTCACAGAACTGGACTCGAAGGATTTACACCTGGCGACACCTTCTCCAGACTGGGACAAGATCAAATGGAGAGACGAGAAAGGGGTCCCCACCCCCTGGATAGAATCTTCCCTAAAAAATTATGTCGATCATGAATACAAAAATGTGAATGACCCAGCTACGGCCGTTAAGACCTTCGAGGAGAACTTGTCAAGGCTGATACAGATGGTAAAAGGGTGGGCCCCAATGAAGAGGCCAACGAGGTGGTCAAAGGCGTGGTGGACGCCAGACATCACCGAGATGAGAAGGGTTTATACCTCTGCTGCCCGACGTGTTGGACATGACGGGATGTTACGATCCTATGCTGTAAGCTGGTTTTGCAACAGGTAACTACTTCTCTTTGGGTGGGATGAATATGACTGGGCCGCGGTAATAGTCCGGTACGGGGCTTGGCGCTAATCTCAGCCACCAGGGTAGGAGCACTATTGCAACGAGTAGTACTAGGCGGATTTCCACTATTGCTCTTAGGCCTATGCCTA